>VCJL01002100.1:73916-85080 GCA_024139405.1 Backusella mclennaniae | reverse complement strand
AAAAGAAAAAAAAAAAAAAAAAAAAAAAGAGAGAGAGAAAAGTGAGATTAAAAAGAGTCACAATCAGTTAGCTTTGAAAACTGAGACTCGCTCTTTCTTGTTCTTTCTCGCTCATATCACCATTCTTTTTCTTGTCTTTTTTTCTATTATTTTTATTTTTATATTTCTTTGCTGTGATAACTTATAGTATTCCGATTACTCAAAGCAAAGAGAATCGTGATGGATGAAGATCAAGGTAGCGTTTCTTATTAAAGTTCACTCTTGGTTGTTGATTGACTGACTACTTTGAAAATAGAAATTTGTAGGGTTTGTAGAAGTGAGTCTACACCCAACCATCCACTTTATCACCCTTGTAAATGCTCTGGTAGTATTCGTTTTGTGCATGATGACTGGTATGCTTGTTGTATTTTTTATACCTGTGCTTATCACTTTACTAACTAACTTTAAATACTTTACTAGTTTAATTGAATGGCTTTCTCATAGTAAAAAAAAGTATGCCTGCGGGATGAGTAAAGAAAACAAGTTTTTATTTTACTAACTGGGATATTTTTGGTTAGATATTGTGAGTTGTGTGAACATCCTTTCGAATTTTCACCCATCTACCGACCCGACATGCCAGAGCATGTTCCAGTCCTTGTATTATTCAGTCAGCTTATTCGTCGTTTGGGAACATTTTTGAAGCTTTGCCTTAGAGGCTTACTGGTGTTATGTGTATGGCTTGTTGTTTTACCTAATTTTACGCTTAGAATGTGGCGTTTTTATTTCTGGAGTGGTGAAAATATTGGATTCAGTCAGACAACAAATGAAACAATAGTACCTGAAGAAATAGCACCATCTGTCGAGCAAGATAATTCTCAATGGACCCCTTTTATAAAGTGAGTTGTTGGTTTATTATATATATATTCATGTTCTCATTCTATAATATACATAAAGACACTTCTTGTATGACTGTCTCGAAGGTCAAATCATCACGGCATTTGTCATTGTTATTTTCGTAGCAGGTTATGTATTTAGAGAGTGGGTTATGCAAAACTTGCCTATTGCGGATCAACAATTACCTGAAGAAAATAATAATGAACAACTGGAGCAAGACCAGCTGGCACTAGAAACATTACAAAATGCAATGCAAACACTATATCCGGAAGGTGGTGATGAGCAATTCAACGAAGAAGCCATCCTCCGTATTAGTCATCAGCTGGAAGAGTTAAGAGTGGGTATGGAAAATGAGCGAATTGAGAAGAATCGGGCTGAATCTAGTACCAGTCAGGAAAATGATTACAATAATAACAATAACAATGCATCAACTTCGTCTCCTTTGCAACATCATCATGACATGACATCAGATGATCATTATCACAATCACTTTTCTGATAATGAATCTGAACAAGCAGGTCCTGACAGATACAATAACCATGTGACATCTCATGACGATGAAAATAACGAGGAAACCGATGAAGAAATGCCTTTCCTTTCAAACCCATTCGAACATCTTGGTCCCAACAGATTAGATCAACATAGACCAGATCTGGAGAATATTAGATGGGGATACGATAATATCGATGACCACAGAGAAAATGAGGATACACACAGATGGGAGTTTGCTCATAATGAAAATAGATTCAACCATCTTGTCATGGATGACGTGCGACCTGCCGAAAGACAGCCTGAACCAGAAATACCCGCTCCTGCGCCTCAACAGCAGGCACCCGTCAATCCTCCGGCTCCACAAAACCAAGTTGACGATGAAGAACCTTTTGATGTGGCTGACGACATCAACGGCGTTTTAGAGGCTATAGGAATGAGAGGAAATTTGTGGTTACTATTCCAAAATTCCATCTTGATGGCATTGATGATTAGTATGTGTTTGAGTGTCGCCGTTTGGATTCCTTACGTTATTGGTCGTGTTGTCATCATGGTAAGTTGTTATAAATACAGGAATAAGAGAACTATACTAATATTATTGTTATTACTAGATCCGACCTGCAAGTATCATTGAAGTCCCCATCTATACAATGCGTCTTATCACCGATCCTCTCGTTGACTTTGTTTTAGACCTTTGTATTCCCTACATTTGGTCTATCATTGGCGAGCCTGTAAAATCCGTTATACCAGAAAATATCCAGCTGGCATTGAATTCTATCCAGCAACAATTTTCGCAGGGCGTTGAAACCTTGACAGAAACAGCTGTAAACAACCATACCCAAGTAGTTTCTGAAGCAACCAAGAGTTTCTCCAACAATGGTACATCACATTTAGCCCAATTGGACTGGAACCTTCTTCAAGCCAAATTTGAATCGTGGGGTGCCGTAGCACTTGCAAGATGGCATCAATTTGCTGCTGGCCAAACGGGTTTAGATCGTAGTATGTGTATCCTTGTTGGTTACATTGTCCTCATTTATATTGGTTCTTGGTATCTTTCGCTTGGAAGACGTAGATCTACCGCATCTACAGAGTTTGTGCAAGACATTATTCGTCAACAAGGCATCTTTTTAAAGGTCTTCTTTTTCATTGTGATCGAATTGGTAATATTCCCCACGACGTGTGGCTTTTTACTCGACTTGGCTACACTTCCTCTTTTTGTAAATGCTTCATTTGCGTCACGTTATGTGTTTCATTTAAAGAGCCCGTATGCCTCGTACTTCCTTCATTGGTTCTTGGGTACAGGCATCTTGTTCTACTTTGCTATTTTTATCACCGTCTGCAGAGAGATTATTCGACCTGGTGTAATGTGGTTCCTCCGAGATCCTAGTGATCCTCAATTTAATCCCGTCCAGGAAATGGTTCAAAAGCCTTTTGGCTCTTTAATGAGGAAGATAAGCCAAAGTGCACTCATCTACTCAATCATGCTTGTATTTGGTGTTGGTACAGTTACATATACACTAAGCTTAACGGGAATTGTATTCCCTCTTCGATTACCCTTGGATGTACCTTTATCAACTCTCTCCATTGACCTCCTGATTATCCAATTTCTGTTACCACCGCTGATTGCACTAGTTAAACCCCGTGATTATTCCAAAAAAGCTTTAGACTTGTGGTGGCATTTTGCATGTCGCCAACTACGTTTAACTTCCTTCATGTTTAACCAGCGTATGCCAGATGAAGAAGGGGAGCATGTGCGACGTACCCTCAAAGCATGGTTATGTATGAAAAAGGCCCCCATTCCTGAAGGCGTATTTGAAGAAGTAGGCATTGATCTTGATCAAGATGAGGATAATTCAGTCGTATTTAGGAGAAATGGCGCAATGATGCGCGTTCCAAAACTTGATAGTGTTCCAGTAGATCCAACACGTCCCATGCTTATTCCTGTCGACCCAGTCTCCCTTGAGCCCTTGATTGAAGAAGAAAGAGGAAGAAAACATCCTGCTGCGGCTGATACTAACGATGAGGCACAATCTACCATTATTGTATATGTTCCTCCTCATTTTAAACACAGGGTAAGAATCAAATTATCATGATGGATCTTTTTCGAGTTGCTCATATTTATGCTTGTGTAGATTATTGTATTTTTATTATTTATGTGGTTCTCTATTTCCATGGGAGTATGTTCAGTTACAGTTGTGCCTCGTATGTCAAATTATCTAAAGAATAGCTTTGTCATATCTAAAATAGAGTGCATCTAATTTTTTTGTTTTCCTATCTCTAGTTCTTTTGGGTCGTTTACTATTCGCAGTTTATCTTGCACCTCAATCTAAAGTGAATGATTTGTATTCATTCGGCTTGGGATTGTATATTATGGTTATCATGGGTACAGTTGCTCACAAAATCACTACCTTGTACGTGTCCTACCGTGAAAATGAGTACAAGCTGGATAAAGATGAAGCAATGCAATTCTTAAAGGAAAACACCAAAAAGGTAAGTAAATAAAAGTATTCAGCAATATTGTAAAATAATATGTTAAAAATGAGCATATATTCACAACTTGCTTTATAGGCTGCCAAGTTCCTTTATTTAGCTAGCACTCTTGGTCTGATAATTCCTCTCTTGTTTGGTATTGCAGTTGATCTCTTTGTCTCTATGCCGATCCGTAATATCTCTGATTCAACATCGGGTCTTGTGATCAATGTGTCTCAGGTAGATATAATATATACTAGTTAATGACGAGTGACTCACTATTGTTATTTATACATATATGTAGGACTGGTCGTTTGGAGTTGCCTATATTAGCATTCTATTTAATATAATTCATGTGGTTCCTGCCCTAAATAGATTCCAGAGACAACTCAATGAGTTCATGGGTGATAATATTATGCAAGCAGACATCTCGGTTATCACGCGTAAAGTCATTGTTCCTATGATTTTGATTACCCTTCTGGCTATATCTGTACCTGCTATTATTTCATGGTGTGTGTTACAATTTTCAGGTAAAGTAGTTTAGATTGTAGATAATGATATCTATATCCAACACTAAAATATCTGTATGCTAGATTCCCCAGACCCTTCACAAAAGATCATAGTCATCAGACATACATATCCAGCTGTATTTTGTTTAGCGGTGCTTGTGTTAGGATGCCTTGTTTTCAGAAAACTATTGCACTTGTGGCTACAAACGATAAGAGATGATGCCTACCTGATAGGAAAGAGGTTGCATAATATGGAAAATGAGTCTGATGAAGTAACTACTTCCTCTGCACAAACTAGCTCCGGCTAAGAAGAAAAAACAAAAACAAAAAAACACAAGGAATTCTACTGAAACTTGTTATTCCTAATCATATAGAGTATTTTGTACATTTATAACTCGTTTTTATTACTTTCCCTTTTTTTTTTATAAAAAAAAAGAAAAAAATTATACACACACTCACATTCATACTCATACTCATACTCACACCCTTTGCTTCAACATATCCTTTCCTTCTTTTTTTTTTACTTCGTTGATGTTTTATTGTGAGCAAAATTTATGTAGATGATAACCAAATAAAGAGCGTAGTAAAATACATATTTTCACTGGTTCTCTTTTTTCTTTTTCTTTCTTTCCTTTTTCTTAAAAAAAAAAAGAAAAAGAAAAAGGGGGGAGAATGGCTATGTCGTGATCTGTGGTGACTCGTGATAGAAAAAAAGGCGCAAAAAAAAAACTGACTATGAATTTGAGAGATGAGTGTACCTTAAAAGTCTAAGCAATTTATCAATTAGAGCAGTCTTATTCTATTTTTATACGAAAAATCTATTATAAAACCATACTAGTACACTAAAAATCAAATACTATTGATTTTATATTGTTTATATTAGAAAGTTATTACAAATAAATAACTCATCGAACAATATAAGTTCTTGAACTGTTCAAGATGGTCATTCATTTTATTTTTTGTTGAAAAAAAAGTTGTGTAACTCAAAAAATAGAACCCATGATCGCAGAGGCGTATTTAAGTTGATTTATCTTTTTCTTTTTTTTTTCTTCTTCTTCTTTCTTTCTACATTTATTTTATAGAAATGAGTGCTTGTCCAGAGTTGAGTCCCACGTATCATCAGCAATATTATACGACCGATAACTCTATAAATAACATTTCAAAGTACCATCCTTATCGCTCATATAACCCTGGGAAATCATCATTTACAAGTGGGAATTCATACAAGCATAGCACAATAGATAATAATCCTAAACATCATCCTTCTTCCAACATGAACAACACAAATTATGATCAGCGACAAAATAAAAAGAATCAAAAAGTCCACTCTCCACCAGTTCTCAAGAATAACCGACCCCATCGTATGAGTCGTAAACTCTCGCCGCCACTCTCAGTCACTTCTTCATCTTCATCAAACAGTACAACAACTTCCAACACCAATAATTCCGGTGCCTCAGCCTCGTCCAACAAATCCCCGTCGTTGTGGAATTTTACCTGGCTTGTATTCATGAACGAAAAATGGGTCCCCTTCGATGTGATCAATCAGGTGAAGCTTGAGCAGACCCTTACAGTTGGTGGTACATTTGTGGATATAGTTGATAGTCACTTTCCTGATGTGAAACGAGTACGTGTCTTCCCCAGAAATAATTACCTTAGTTATCTTGGAGTTAAATACAGACTATCTCGAATCATGCAGCCAGATGCGTATTTAGATCATGTAGGCATCGCTCAGACAAAGAAAAGACCTACCACGCCTACATCCCCACCTTTAACTTTTAGTTTGTCAGATGACGAAAATGAAAATCTCAAAGCCAATGGATCCAATCGCAGTCGAATCTGGGAGTTGTAAAAATTATTACTGTGGTAGTACTCTTTTCTTTATTTCTTACACTTTGTTATTATACTTTATTACTACATCACTTTTTTTAAATTGCTCTTCCAATCCGCTTGATTTTTTTTTCTTCCTTCTGTAATTTCGTCTTTATATATCCACTCTAAATCCCTTTACTCATAAACTCTGTGGTATATATGATACCAACCTGATCATTCCTTATTTACCTTTATTACCATATTGTTCTGACTTTCTTGCTCTTTTTCTATTTTTATATTAAAAAGAACTTTTGTATAATAAACCTCTCTATTACAACAACTCTTATCCGACATACTTAAAATTATATTGCATTTGAAATAATTGATACTTCTTTAACAATTACTAATATTGACTTTTGTCGATTTTTTCTTCTTTTTGTCTGGTGTTCGTTTTGCTTTATTTATATATATAAAAAAAAGATGATTGGACATCAAGTTCATAAACCATGACCAAAAGAACCTGTGGCAATGATGAACTGTCATATTTAAGCTATTCACAAAACAGGATATGTACATTAGAGGAATAATGATAGTAAAGCGTATGAACTATGAGGGTCATTTATTTCAATATAGCCTAGTTTTACTTTTATTTTTATACCAAAAGAAATAACCAATAGAATACTATAAATCATATAAGATCAACGTAGATAGTCATAACTTTAAACAGATTATCAATAAAACGTATTGTAATATCAAATTTTTTAATATTATTTTAAATTAAATAAAATACAACACGGATAGCTCCAATTATAGTTATCATACTGAAAAGAAGTAACTTGTTTGCAAAAATTCTCTTTAAGCCCTTGCATATTAAACAACACCTTAAAAAGAAAACTAATAAGATCATGAGTCAAACACTTCACCCTTAATGTTTTAATTTAGTAAATACTGAAAGCTTAATAATATATGAGCCGTATTCTTATTTATACCAAGAAAAGTTGAGAAATATAAAAACCATAAATGAATATCAATAGATATGAAAGAGTCGTTACCTTCTTTTTATGCAAACAAAAGTGCATGGTTATTAAAGGTATAATTAAACAAAATATGTAGCATACACTTATTCAAATACATGCATAAGCAACTAGCAAATGCATGTTTAAATCAACCTTGAGACAATAAAAATAAAATAACCCATGTGGGTTATGACCACATGAGCTAACTCAATAATAAGCACATTGTGGAAATGTCATTTGATTCTTTTCTATTCTTGTGTATCATGAATTGTATCTTCACAAATGACCTGACAGTTTCATCCACAAGACTTGATTGTGCTTTGTCTCCAAATTTATCAGATACGTCACTCATTATATTGCAGAATAGTTAAAAGTAATGGATTACAAGGTCAACCCCATTATTATTGTGGAGTATGGATATTTACTAATACAATCACCTGAAAAGTATTCACAAGTTAAAAAACACTAGCTCTTGACGAACTATGAATTTAACTTTCTAAACACTGCCATGTAATTGGAGCATTAAATTAAAAGAGGAAATAACTTAACATTATCCCTAAAGAAACGAAGGAAAAATCATTCTTGCTATACGTGGATTACCAAATACATTAAAGAGTAACAATCGACACAAAGTTTTGAAGAAGGAAATAATTAATCAAAAAAAAAGTGTGTGGATCACAATGGAGCATTATACTATAAATGAAGATGGAATCGTCGGGATATATGAATTAGTAGCATGCCGTTTTTTTTTTGAATTGATTAAAAATGTATCTTTTTACTTTACTCGTTCTTCAACCATTGCGTTATTGATGAATATTATGTTGTGTATATTTCCTATGAAAAAGTAAGCAAGTGGAGATTTTCGATCGAGAACCTCGAGCGAGAAGTCAATCACAAGGCTTGTTGACTGCTCTATATACCTTTACAGAAATTTCTGTCATTTTTTTAAAGGTTTTTACAGGCACCAGTACATACATTTTTAAAAATATGGTTCTAATAAAATTCATTCATCTCTATCTTGCGCAATATCTGTTTCTATTGTCTAACTATAATATGTTACCGAATAGAATTCAGTATTGTTGCTTTTGCAAGATAGGTAATGCTGAAAATCTACAAAAATTGTACTCCATGTCTCAGGTTCTTCTGTGCTACACATTCAAAATGGTTTATGACTTATTTTTGGTTCTCTAAATATCACATGTGTACCTGTTATACACATGAGGTCCCCCCAAAAGTTATCTTTGTGTGAAATATGTAAAAGGTTGAATCACTATATCTTTGTCAAACACTAACACATATGTCAACAACGACAAATAATTTTTATCTATAAGCTTCATGTGGACTTTACAGTGGAGGAGGTTCTTATTCGGAAGGAAAATTTGCCTTTGTAAATTACTGTTGTACCAAATTTTAGAAATATTATTAATCCCCAAATCAATGGCTTTCAATAGGATTATCAGGTTTTTGTTTTCAAATTGAGCTGATGTATTTAAAAAAATTGTAGTCGCTACTTCTGCTCCTTTTTGCCTTTGTTATTGTTTCTGTTTTTTTTAAAAAAAAAAAAAATGAATGAAAGAAAGAAAAAAAGGACAAGTTATAATAGCCAAAAGAATTCTCATAATTAGAAATAGGTAGTTTTATACAAACCATTAATGCAACTATAAAACCAAATCATTTTCATCTAAAGTAAACTGTAATGTATGACCAAAATGATGGTGCAAGCTCGTATATCCTACAATCCAAGTGGTGTTTGGTATTTTATGGAAAGCGGGATTCCATCATTAAATATATCACGAAGGTGATATAATATGGTTTGCATTATCCTAATCATGTATATTTCCTGCTAAATATTATTCATATTCCCTACTGATAGTAATTTTTATATAATATATAGTTATGTCAGAAGTAAGTCACATATATACCTATGATAAATAAAAATAATATATTACAGTCATTAAAGCTTCTTATATGATGTTTAATTATAAAATTATACAGTAATATTGCGCTCCTAGAAACCAATGCTGATTTAGTAACTACACGAATTAACAGTATGCTATTCAAACAACTTGATAAAGTATATATATCTTTATAAATCAGATAATCTACAAATAGGAGAATAATTTGATTGATATCAACAAATCTATATCTGTGGATTATCTGATAAAAACAACTTGTATAACCACGTCATAAAGTTGGTTTTGCATTAACAAGCCTAACCCCTCCCTGTTTCCAAAGTATTTGAATGGAAAATCAACTTTAGGATACATATATAAGACATCCAGAGTATATATATATATATACAATTCTTATTATGAAATACATAGTAAAATACGATAGCCAATCCATCAGAGTACAGAACACTTCGCACCTATTATTCTATTATATAACTTACCTCTGCTTTCGCAATTAGAACTTAAATTTGGTAGATGAATGACGTATGAAACATAGGTTCATTTTATCATAGAAACACCATAAATTTCCAAAAATAAAGATAACATTAGCCACTGCTTCTAGTATATAAATATAAAATACTAACTCTGTTCCGCATATTAATAAAGGAGCTCTGAGACATACATTTGGGACACATTGTTCATTTTCAACTGAAATTATGCTTTATTTATTTATTTTTTTGTGGCCTTTCTCTTCTTTTTTTTACCTATTAATTTATAAACTAATACGGCAGTTCAAACACCCTTTAATCAATTTAGCACCGTTTCCAATTGCTATTCTTATTATCATTTCAATTCCTATTTACGTTTTAGAAATTGTACAATACAAATTACTTCATTATTAAGTTCTAATGATTTTTTAAATAGAAGGCAATGGTGAATGTCTCTATTCATCCCTTTTTAAACTATGATGAGTCTAAATCAAGCCAGGAAAACAAACCTTAATTCGAATAATCGTGGCTTTCTTAAATTAAAAAGTCCTAATACATAATGTAACAGAACAAGACCATTATACTTCTAGCCATAATAATAATTAATATGATAGTGGTTCAAGTGTTACAGAAAAATGTGTATTCCATAGATGATGAATTGATACATAAATCTAAAAATAAAACATTCTTTTTTATGTTTATTAGGTTGACTTAAATTATCACCGAGAAAAGGCTTTTAGATTAAGCAATTAACCAATTGATACTGTATTACTCTACTATTTTATTACATTTCTTATCACTTTATTGCTATTACAGCGGTCCCTCGATAAATTTCCAGCTTTGGGGCAAGAAAAGTTGGGAATTTATAGAGGAAGGGATATTTATTTTGCCGGGAGAAAATGGCCATTTGATAAGGAAAAATCGCTCATGATCGATCAAAATAATAAAATAATTAAGTGACACTTCGGCTTTTTATTTTTCCTTACAGCAATCTGACGTATGATTGGCCACATTTTCCCTAACCAGCTATAATCGTGGAGGGGTAAAGAAAATCGGGAAAATATCAAAGTGGGACTTTATCGAGGGACTAGTGTAATCAATCTGCTAGGTAAGTAATAACACTTGGGTGCTAAGCAATTATATATTCATTCTAACTTATTATATTTGAAATCTTTGGTGACAGGCAATTGGATTACAGTACTTTCCTGGCTTCAAATTCCAGAAAAAAAATTAGAAAAAATAGAACACAAGGGATCTATTTCTACTTTTTTTATTATCGTACCGCTAGATCTATATTGATTTTTTAGAATAAGAAAACATACCTAGTCCTCATAACTTTATAGTTGCTTTTAAATATAGAAGGATATTAATTTTCTATCCTTTTTAGATTGATATTGCTCTTTCAATATTTCCTCTTTCTTTTATATGAAAGATTTAAGGATATTGTGATTAGCACCGAACCAACGGACAGTGATGATTGTTTTTGTAAAAAGAGATAAAAGTGTCCACTGGACTGGGAATTTAGTGTATCTACTTGATGCATATCCTTCTTATTATTACAAGCTTTGTTGTATTATTTATTCGAAATATATTGGTTTCTAAATATAATAAAAAGATTT
>VCJL01002100.1:43384-56882 GCA_024139405.1 Backusella mclennaniae | reverse complement strand
AATTTTAATTTTTTTTTTTTTTTTTTTTTTTTCCTCGATATTAAAACAAAAAGTATGCTAGTTTGTATTTATTTATTTGTGAGTATAAAATGACCATTATGTACTACTTGGATATATGTATAAGTATTGTATTCTTTTATATTATTTATAAATTAAGGAAACAGAACAAAGTCAGCATAACCATCATTAGATATTGATAGCGGTGGAGAGGGTGGCGGTGTAGATAAGTTGTATGGCTGAATTAATATGTCCAGTTCCTGGAGTATTTTCTCATCATTAAGTAATGGGAATGTTTGAGTTATTAACAATTCTTGATCAAGTGAATAACGGAGAGGATAGGGCTGAAATCGACGTTCATATCGATGACATAATTTTTTGAAAAAGTGTGTTGCTCTTGAGCTGGGTCTACTTATCATTGAATGAAATGATAAATCAGAATTCTTCAAGTTTGGATTATTATGTTCATAAAGCTGCCTCGATAATTCTTAGCTCCTTGTGGTGGTTGTTTTTATTTTTTCGGGATATAATGCTGTTTCTTCTTCAAATGGAGTAGTAACTGATCAAAATAATTCAATTTTTATGGTTTTATTTTAGAAATAAAGAAAAGAAGAAGAATACAATACAAAAAGAAAAAGAAAAAGAAAAGTAAAAAAAAGGGGAGGGAAAGGGGAGGTTGACGATTTATTAAATATTTATTAAAACTGAAATGCACGTGGCTCAGACACCTACGCAGATAAACCTTCTAATTTAAGGTTAACCTCAGAATCAACAACTTGATCTATTCTCCAGATAAGCTTCCAATACTGGTCGTTGGCAACTCTGACCCTCCATTCACCGGCACTAACGGTTACTTTTGAATCAGGAGGAAGAGGGAAATAACAAGTAGGTATATATATTTCTGCTGGTTCACTGGATTCAGTCGTTGGCTTGAATGCATATTCGAAAGAAGCAGGTACCTTTGAAGTTGGTGAGACAAAATTGATCGAAAGGGGAACTCCTGGAGTAAGAGTAGGGTGAGGCCGATGCAAAGAGACGACATCCCTCGCATTCATGTCGCCATCCCATGCAGGCGTCAGTAACGGATGTGAATCATCTGAATATAATACGTCGTCATCATCATCTTTTTTAGTATTAGTTTCAACAAAAATGGTTTCCGATGATTCAGATTCTGTAGGACTTGGGGCTGTAACAAATTGCCACACACTAAGATCTTCTCCATTCCAGTTATCACCCCATTTGGCAGAATTATCTGGAGTATAGTTCCACAAGGTATAGTTGAGTAGATTCTTTTCCAATGCATTAAAATTGGCATCCAATGCCTTGTTTTGTGGAGCGTCTGGACTTTGGATACTAGCTATATCTATATTATTAACAAAAAAGGACATGAACCACTGGACCCAGCTAGCTTGACTGTTATTATCTTTAGAGTCCATATCATAAGGAATACCGATTTCGCCTATGACACAAGGATAGTCACCAATATATTCCAGTCCTTCATTTCGAATCGTTTCTAATTGATCTACAAAACCTTGGCGGATTGCCTTTTCTCCGACACGCAAGGCACGCAAAAAGCGGAAGGGGCCTGTTCCATATTTACCACGAGTAAGATTGATAAAGTCAACGTTATAATTTAACCACTTCTTTTTAACAAGAGTAAGGCCATCGTACCAATGAGGGGCGTATACCAATCTCTCCAATGAATCTGGCATCTTTGGAGGAACTTGGAGAACAGGAGGCTGTACAAAAAGAATAGCATCCTGATGAACACTGCGAATCGAATTTGAATAATTCTGTAAAAAGTACATCCAGAAAACAATGTAGTCTGTGGGAGCACCCGTGGTAGGGTGAGTGGCAAAATAATTGGGTGATTTTATCTCATGGGTTGATTTGTCCCACACACCATGCAGTGCCCAAATGCAGCCTGCTGTCCATGAATCCGCCCTTTCCCATCCAAATATTTTATCAGCTTGTTGCAATTCTACGTTTGAAAGCCAAGCTTCCTTTCCCTGTGGATCAATCAAGACATCAGCAGCATACTTGGGACCCGACCAAGTAAACTTCCACTCTTGAACCTTTGTTGGTATAGCAGAGCCCAAAAGCATACCTTCGAAAGAAGTTGGCATGACACCCATCTTGAAGGCAGTATCTTCTTTACTTAATTCGGTAATGTCTGGCACATTCAGATAACCTTCTCCAGGTTCATTCATTGTGTCATATCCAATGACCACAGAGTCATGCAAATCACTTTCTTTTATCTTTTGTGCAACATGGGTAAAGCATTGAATATAATGTTGTTGGAGATAATCCTGTACATGAATACCATTCACTACACACTTTGGTGCATATGCTTTTCCAGAAAAAAATAAAGTAAAAAGAGTGGCAGCTGCAAGTTTTTGATAGTTTGTATTCCAAATCATCTTTGGAAACTGATCGGGTTCAGGGGCAAGGTTGTGAACAAGTGCTGCATTTGTTTCTTGAAAATGATTGGGGTTCAGTCCAGCCAATGCCAGAGTCCAACCTGGGTGACCAGAACCACCACAGTGACGAGACCACTAAACCACAAAACAATTAATAACAATAACAATAACCGTATTTCATCTACTCACACAGTCTTGGTGTGGGTCGATGTAGACTTTAAGACCGTGTGCTTTGCATTTGGACAACACAGCTATTAGATAGTCGATATAGTTTGTATCATAAATTCCACTATGAAATAAATATAAATAAAAATGTATGATAAATTTAATGCACCAAGAAATATTTATACGCACGGTCCTTCATGCTCAAGGGCTTCCCACGTAATAATAAAGCGGAGTAAATTGAATCCAAGATTAACTAGGCGAGACAGATGGTCATCGGCTTCTTTCAGAGGAAATGGCCGACCTACAAAGCTCACATGCCGATCATAATCAACCCAAAACCCATCACGTCTATGAGAGGGGATTCCAATGGGTAATTTGCAACTGCCAGCTACATTGATGCCCTTAAAAAGCACTGTACGCTTTGTCTTTTTATCAACAAACCAAGGACCGTTTAACTCCATTTAGGGTATTATATTACAATAGTAAAAGAAAGAAAGAAAGTAAATAAATAAAGAGAGAGCCAAGTGTGTTAGATAGCTGTTTCCAATAAGGAGATATAATGAGGTAATGTGATAAAGTAAAGAGTCACGAGACGACTAAATTTAACTATGTCACTTGTTTTCGTCAAGTACGTCCTCATTGAGTATCTTCTATTAGCTATGCATAAAAATAAACATGCTCAAGACATTGATTAATCAAAATACACAACCCACCAAAAAGGCGTGGTTGTACATCCAGCTCCTTATAAGATGAATGGCTCTCTCACTCTTACATACTCTGCTTTAAATGATTAACCATGAACAACTGGGTCTCATAATCTTATTTACTATTAGTGGAACATCTTATTATTATCATTACTAACGTTGTATGCTTTAACATAAACACATACATACACACAAACACATTTCTTGTACCCGATGATGATGCTTGATAGCCTTGCATATTCAAAGGAATCCAAGAATCTAAAAACGGATTAAAATAGTCTGAGATCACGGATCACGGGTAAAGTTTACCCGATATGCTATCAACTTTAAAGTAGAAAAACACTCTGAAGGCTCCTGGATCAATACAACGCATTCTATTTTAAAAAAATCAATTGTATCGGTCATTGGGTAAAGCTAATATTTTTAGCTTTACCTACCCAGATAAACAACCTATCTATAAACCACAATTTGCTGGTAGTAGTTGAATATAAAGAAACATAGATGCAGTCGAGTAATGTATGCTGATAAGTAGAAAAACATAAGTATGGGGGCGGAGCGACTTGATTTACAGAATATATACCCGAGTGCCCAGTACTATTTTGGAAGTATGATACGATCTAACTCTATTTGCATTAATTATCACTTGGTATTGGGGATAAGGCCAATGTTAGTATGAATTTTAGACTCCTATCATCGTATTGTTCAAAGAAAAACGGGGTAGCAGCTGAATAGAATGGGTTCAAGGCAATCTTTTTTATGCTGTGTCAAGTAATACCAGCTCGTTTGATATCTGCAGCTCGTTCCATAATTAATTTATCAAGTTAAATAAATACATTGCAGGTAAAAATACTTGATATGATTGGTCATTAGTTTGTAAGAATATAACCTCTCCAATTCCTTTTTTGTAACTCACTTTTCAGCGTCTTTCTTTTCTTTTTCTTTTCTTTTCCTTTTCTTTCCTTCACACTGTAATTGAGGTTTTAGATATTAGATCTTTAACATTCTTTTTACTGTTTATACTTTACTTTTCAAGAAAATGAAATGCTAGAAATGGAAGATAATAAGCCGAAACGAAATAGACCATGTAAACAACAGACAGCAGTAATAAATGAATACCGACGTTAACAATATTGTGTTTGTTAGGTGAAAACTGCCGTGCTCATCGTCGAAAATGCGCCATTGAACCCTCAAGTACCACTTGTGCACGCTGTCATAAATTGAACCTGTATTGCATTTTCAAATTTACAGAAAAACCTAATTCTGGACAACGACTTGTCCCACATTCCAAGCACAAAAAAATGCTGAGCGCAATGGAGGCATTAGATGAACAATCGCAAAAAATTAAGGAGCAACTGAATCAACTACGACAGGAATGGGTTATTTATAGAAAACGACAGGAAAAGGAACGCTCTTCGTGCAAATGTACAGATCCAACGACTTGCACTCATGTGACAGCTTTGGTGCGGCAGCAAGACTCGACATCGTGGCAATTGGCGATCTCGTCGGATAAATCAAGCAGCACTGCAATTCAGCTACAAACATCGGTTCATTCCATCTCTGATCTATTACAATTTATAAATGAATCGTTTCATACCATTAATAATCGACTCTCACATTCACCGCTCCAGGATTCGCCACTTTTGGGCTTTATGAACAACATGAATGGCGAGACTCTCCCTCTTACAATCAAGGCATTGAATGCACAAAAGATATTCTATACACTCTTAATTACACCCTCACCACCAAAAAATGCATTAGTTAAAAAACAACGTACTATACCCTCTCAAGACGAATTTCGTTCCGTAAAATTACATTTAATCGAGCTCTATTTCAACTGCTATGGTCTCATCTTTCCAGTCTTGGTAAAACCCTATTATTATTCGCTGGCAATAAAGGACCCTGATTCGCTACTGTCCACTATCCTTGTAGCCATCGTCACCCACTCTCATTGTATTCATATCAACCTGAAAAACTATAATTGGTCACGGCAGCAAGTGGCGGAAAGAGTGCGGAAGGAAGCAGTCGAAAAATTAAGCAATGTGCTATTTGAAATGGAATCAACAGTAGAGCTGTGTTTTTGTTTGTGGGTATTGGCTAACATCCATATCTATGTTTTACATATACGGCAAGCACGCATTTATTCAAGTTTATGTTGGCGAATGGCGACAGAACTCAAATCAGTGTATTTACCGATTTTACAGAATCCAAGCCACTTTAATGGAGTGGATTGTATCAGAGCAGAAACATGGAGACGGCTGTTGTATATGATCCGCTATTTGGAATACAACATGTGTATGGTGCATGACGAATGTAAAAACATGTCTCCAGTGGCGCATCATATTGAGATTGGGTTCCCCATGGTTTTGGCCTGCGAGAAACCCATGCCAGACGTCTTGAATGCCGTTCAAAGCTTTCACTTTGTGGCTCGATTGACAGTGAATGCAGCAAACCCAAGCTTTGTGTCCAGCGAAACCGAAGTATTGGGATTGAAATTAATCACTGGTGGATTAGACAATGTGTCCTCTATTTTATATCACCGCTTAGAAACAGGTCTACTTGATTTATGGAAATCCATTCCTGCCTGGATGCAAGTGGGAAATGGACCATTCCATTATACAGAGAGCCAAGATATCAAATGCCGAGAACCAACTATATTGCGAATGAACGGAGTTTACTATGTTTATTGGATGACGCTTCAGGCTAGACTTATGCAGTACCCTTCGACAACAGACCTTAAAGGTGCAAGCTTGGAGCGCATGGATGGGGATCGAGCATTGATCATCACATCGATTACAACAGATACAATCACAAAGATATTTGCATTACTGCATACGCTACTACCTTGTAGCTTAGAGATGCATTGGATAACTATGTGTGTTGATGTATTAAAGCTACTATCCATTTCTATACACCCTACCGTCAAGCAGAAGGCTGATGCAAATATAGAAATACTGATGGGTATTGTACAGGATCACCTTCACTCAATAACGGGAAAAAACAGTTGTAAGAATGGCCCCTCTACCCCTTTTCTCAATGAGATGAAGCAAAGATTGGAGAACCTTTATAAATGTAAATAAATAGATAATAAATTACGCATGCACTTAAAGCATGCAAACAATGACACAAATTTATTAGTGTTCACACAATATGTCAAAAAGAAAAAACGGTATGAAAACCACGTGTGTAGGCAGGTTATTCATTTGGAGCCTTGTGATGGTCACGCCACAATTATAGCTCCGAGAGGCAGAGTGAGAGTTCAATGGATGAAAGAGAGAGAGAGAGGAGAGGGAGATAAAAAAAAAAAAGAAAACGATAGTTTTATTACATATTATTAAACATTATTATTATTATTATTATTAAGATATTAAGATATTAGCTCGTCAAAACATCGTAATTTACACTGGCCGTACTACTATAACTTGCAGTGTATTTACTGATAATCTTCTTTAGGGCAGTAGCAAGAATCGACCAAGGAAACACCTTGAGATCCTTTTCAATATTACGTGGTTTTGGATGGGGAAATCCCATGATTAATTTAAAAAAGTCCGCCGAATCTGGTTTGAGCTTGCTGACAGTCTGTGGTTTGAAGCCTTCTAGATTGCGTCTGACCCGATTTTTTTCTTCCACGGTGAACCCAACACCAATCAGGCTCTCCAAAAGAGAGATGCAGTCGACAGAAGTGATGTAGTAGTCGTTCTTGGATTTCCAATAGATACAACTGACGACGATTCTATTTTTTAGCTCTTGGCGTACATTCACTTCTCCCAACAGTATCAGAGGCTCAAATCGACAGATGACTTGATTGTCTTGCTGCTTGCGCCAGAATTCAACAAGCCTTCGTTCTGATTCTTTTTCAGCCATATCCCAATTCTCCATCATCGATTCAAGGTTACCCTCTATACGTAAATCGGCTTTGTTTACTAGATGCGAAAAGATGTTCTCTGAAGGAGGTGACATAGAACTGCTCGATGCTTGTTGTGATGATTGTGGTTGTGATAGTGAGGGTGCTAGTGGCTGGATATTTGTCTGCTGAGCAGTTCCAGACGCACTCTCGGGTGATGTTTGTGAAGGTGCTGTTTCTATTAAATTAGGCATGATATAAGTTGTAGACGGTAAACCAGATGAATAGTTTTGTTCACTAAAAGGTCTTTGAAAGGATGGTGGAGATAAGCCAACAAATGGAGTTGGATTAATGTAGTATTCAGGCATGATGTTGAATGTTTCTATTCAATCAAAATAAATAGTGGTATATATATATATATAAAAAGGATGATTAGTAAATATCAAACAAAACAATGGAAAAAAGGGGTGTAAATGATTTAGCCACACCTTCAGATCTTTGACGTTTCGTATCAAGCGACCCCATTTGATTTGATAGTCGCTTTCTTGTTGAATAACAAAAATCACATATATACCAACTATCCAAAACAGAATAGTTGGTGTTGTCTTGCACTACCAAGTAAACGGGGATGCGTGATAGATCTGCTGTTGAGTAGACGAGTGTACTTGGTACGCTAGCATGGACGGTGACCATGTGTGTAACGGTGTTTATTGTGAAATGATTGTTGTTTAGTATACAATGATCGAATGCGATCTTTAAGAGTTCAGGATGAATTGATGTATGCAAGTTGATATAGAACTGATCGGAAGGGTGGCCTTCGGACGGCCCATATGAAACTATATTTGGTTGCTCATAATAACGAGTGGAAGGTGTTGGTATCCACTCTTTGATATTAGGATCGTCTGGCGGAGGTAAATCAATAAAAACAATAAAAAAAACACTGTTACTAAAATGAATAATGACATATTTTTCTCTCTTTTTGCAGTATTACTTTGTGACATTGTCACTTGAATCCCCGCCTTTTCTTTTTTTTTTGAATTAAGAAGAGGGAAAAAGCATAACAAAGGTGTAAAAGTCAGATAACTTGTATTAAAATTAAAAAAAAATATAAATTTTACATGTAAAACCCAGCCAAGAAGTAACTTTTGATAAAATAAAATGAAAATAAAATAAATATTAAACTCACTTTCTTTCGTTTGTTAAGACCATTGAAAGTATTTAACAAATAAACAACAGTAGTTTAAATAATAAAAAATATTATTCAACATGATAGAGTTTTATATAAGTCAATAGAATAAGGAATCTAACAAATAAATAATATAATAAGAAAGAAAGAAAGGGCTATAGCATAAACTCCATTTGAAAAATATTAGTTTCCGAACGTAATGCTGACCGCATGGTCGTACATCAGCACCAAAGATATGAACATGATCCGAGTCCAATCAATTTATTAATACAACCCTCTTAAAAATAATTAATAGAATAAACCGGACTTGTAATTTTCACTATGTTTTCATTGGGCTTTTTATGTAGATAATGAAACGAAGATAGGGCCATTCATACCTTTTTTTTCTAAAAGATGTCTATTTTTTCAGATATCACACATGTCATTTTCAACAGGTGTCACTAGTGAGTACAAGCTCAGCCCTTCAAAATAGTCCTTCATTCCAAATGCGAACACGTTCATTACAATGGGTTTAGACTGTCTAGCATTCTAAAAGGTTATTTTTGGCATATTCCCTTTCACAAACGATCATTACACAATGTGTCTGTTCGGTGACAATAAGAAAAAAGGCATCCAAGGACTTGGAATGCTTCTTTTGAGGAAAGGTGTTGAATTCATTTTCAAATGTAAAACTTTATAATCGTAAATGCAGTGTTATATTATGCAGTAGTTGTCCTCCTATCGTTCAATTATAATACAAACACAAAAAAGGTGCATAATCATACTTTTATTGTTTGATTAGCAAAAAAGAAAAAGAAAAAAAAGCCAAAAGAACAACAATGAATTTAATTGTTTCAGTGTGGGTGACGAAGTAACGATATGAAATGATATAATATTCCTGCACTAAAAAAAAAGTTGGATGCTAATATGCCAATGCTATGTCTTGTTTCATACATGATCTTTCCTTTTTCCTCGATGTGTTTGTATACAAATGTTACTGAGCTGCTTGTTACAAGTAAATATTATTGTTGTATTGGATTTTAAAAAAAAATTAAACAAACAACGTTGCTGTTCCAAACTGTTGTTTATTAAAATGATGGTTGTTATCAAATAAGTTTTCTTGTGTGATGACAATGATTATTTTCAATATCGTTATTTCATAATCAATAGATTGAACTTTTGATAGCTTAACCTGACAAAAAAAAAGACATAACGATTGATGGCATAATTCTTTCAAATGGAACAAACACATGTAACACATTCAAAGTTACACAATGTTTGATTACTCCAAATTTCTTTAGTTGAAGGCACCATTTCTTTGCTACGCTAACAAGGGTCGCAGTATTAGAAGCAGTATTGTATTTTTTGTAGATTGAATGGAATAAAGAATAGCTCTATGCCAACGTGTTATTTTAAACAACATTGTTTATTTTTTCGAGTTGATGGAATAATTATTGAAAAACCCTTTCATTTCTTATAGTCCCGGAAATCTGGAACAATAGCAGAAAAAAAAAGGCAAGGATATTCATGAAACAAGCATTTCTTATTTGTAGTACCAGTACTAATTCGGGAAAGGAATTGGAAACAGAAAGAAAGCAAAATATATTTATTTTCTTTTCCATTATGCAGAAGCAAATGCAAAATGAAGAAAACACTCAATAAACTAACTAAAAAAAAAGATTGCTTTTATCTGAATATTGTTTTAGAACTGGATTATAACATTCTATCAAAGAAGTATAATATTAAAAAATACCTAATGGAATGTACTATTGGGTTCAGCTCCTGTATACAGTCTCTTTGGAACGTAAGTGAATCAATCTAAAATATTCAGGAGTGTCTTTTTGTCACCAAAGTGTTTTTTCTTTTGTTCAATATCAATTACGAGTAAACATAAAATATTCAATATAAAAGTAACAAGACATTCCCATCAATATTTTACTATTTGTGTAAGTCTGATTCTGTAAGCTGATACAGATTCGGACCTTAAAAGACTTCTTTTCATTGAGGCTTGAGTTACCAAAGTATCGGCTGATCACTTTTTTCTTGGTATTTTTTTTCTTTCTTTCAAGTTTGATAACAAGTGTACTCATCACTCACATAGCGTGCAAAGACACTTCATCGGCATATTATATATTATAAAGTATATAAACAACACCCATTTCATACTCTACAGACATTTACTGGTATTGTGAACCTTTTTTTGCTACTAAAATATATATTGAAGTATTAAAAACAAGTCAATTCAAGCAGCATTTATATACACCCAATTCCTTACGCTTTTTTATTTCCCAGAAATAAACCCTTAAGCGACAGAGACCTTATTACCTACCCATACCTTCCCTCCCTCCTTTTTCTTTTACCAAACCCTCTAATATATTAATATACTCGCTTGCTCTCTTTCCTTAAAAGGTACATGTTCATTGGCTGGCTGTGTAATAACCACAACTCACCTCTCTCCCTCCTTCCGTGTTTTTTTTTTAAAAAAAAAAGAAAACCATGCCCCATCCCCCCTCTGAAGACTCACCTATCGATCGCTCAAAGAGACCTCGCTTTGAGACCAATACGTGGGATTCAAATTATATAGAGGCCGGTCATGATGATAGACACTCAAAGAGACAGGCCAAACATGATCCCAAAAGAAGGACACCCTACTTCAATACTAAGGAATCAAAAAAGCCTCGTCGAAGGAGTCGAAAGAAAAAAATATCAGTTAAAGAAGAACAAGATGATAAACACTCAAAGAGACAGACCCTACGTGATTTCGAAAGAAGGACTCCCTTATTCAATACTGAGGAATCAAAAAACCCGTCTCAAAAGAAAGAGATACCAGCTAAAGAAGAAGAACAAGATGATTCAAATGGATCCATGACTCTTCGTTCTGTTCTCAGTGAACATGACGCATGTATTATTGTCGGTAAAGGTGGAAGGAGCGTGTATAATATTCGTGATAAGTCTACTGCGGATGTTACAATATCACCAAAGGACCAAGATGCACATGAGCGATTTATGGCTGTTTATGGGTCTATACATTCTATATCCATGGTAAGTAATGAAATGCTGTCTATATATTAAATTTAACATCATTGCAACTAGGCTTTTGGGCTGATTGGAGAAAGTCTCTTAGCAGAAAATACACTGGAACACAATGATAAAAATACTGACAAAAGTACTGTATCCATCAGACTACTCATTCCTGATAGTCAGATTGGTAGTATAATGGGTAAAGGTGGAACTACGATAAATTTAATCCAAGAACAAAGTTTTGCTCGAGTAGATGCAGAACGTGCAACACCGAGCCCTTTACCAATGTCAAACGATCGCACTGTCACTCTTTACGGAACCCCGTTTTCTATTCAACAAGCCGTTTATTTGATTGTGGAAATCTTACTGAAGGAAACAAAAGATCAGGGACGTGTTGAGCACATTCCAAGTGCAACGAATCGCGCCAAAAGTAACAAAAGTAACAATAGCAACAATAGCAGCAATGGTGATAATAGGAATGCTAGTAGTAGCAGTGGTAGTAAACAAAGTCATAGAAGTATTGGTCAACATGCAGCAATAATGGGATACGGTGGAATGATGCCAATGGGTGCAGCTCCTATGGCTATGAACATGAACATGGGCATGGGTATGGGCATGAATATGGGAATGGGTCAGTTCTATTACCCAAATAATCCCATCATGCATGCGATTACTAGACAAAGCATTCCAGTTACAACGACTTCCCAAACACAACGTATCTATGTCCCTAATGAATTGGTATGTGAATACGTATTATGTTTAGTGTATATATAAATAGTAACAAGCAGTGCATAATCAATAGGTTGGTTCAGTAATTGGAAGGCGAGGCAGCACAATTAATGAGATTAGACAAATGAGCCGTAGCGAAATTAAAATTGAGAATCCCAGTGGCACTAAAGAGAGATTGATCACTATCACGGGCTCACCTGAAGGCAACCAGGTTGCCCTGTGTCTTATATACTCGAAAATAGAGGCTGAGAAGGTCAAACTGGGTATATCTTAGTGTCAATACATAATTTACATATATATATATATATATAACATCACCTTATAGCTACTGGAGGGAGAGTAAATGGGATATTTTATTACTGTGCATATATCAAATTCATGAATAAACATGGTTTACAACAAATTATAAATGACAGAGCTTCACTAAAGTCACGTGCAATTTGTTTGTAAGACAAATATTCGCTAATGAAACCCCTTTTTGATTTCCTTGCTTTCTTCATGTACTCTATTTATTCATTGCTTCTATTATTAATATATCGTGCTTTGGCTTATCCAAGTGCGCCTGGCACTGTAAGTGAAATTTGATCTACAAAAAAAAACACACAGTAGAACACTCTATAACAATAAAGACAAATTCAAATAGTGCAATCTGAACAAGATGGCCATTGTCGGTCATGGTCCTTCACAATCCGATTGCCCTGACTGCTATGGAGTTGCCATCGCAACATCAAAAGACTCATCACTAGTCGATTTCAAAATCACAGGTCGCTATGGTTACCAGGGCCTACTTTTACTAGTCAAAGATGTAGAAACCAACAAAACAGTGGGAGAATTTCAAAAGTTTGACGATGAGAGATTCACTTCTGTGGCATGTGACGATGATGAAGATGAAGTAGATCAAATCGACTCTGATTCGTATGCAGTATTGGGTCATATCGATCCCAAAATCAAAGGATGGCCAGTTGATGTGAGCTGGGGATTAGAGTCAGTACCTAAAAACATAAAGCTGAAACTTCAGGGCATGGTGGTTGTAAGTGATTTGTGGCTGAGAACATACATTTGAGCTAGTTACTGATTCTCTAAAATTAGCTGGATTATGACAACTTTCACATTATACCAGAATTTCATTTTACAGTTAAGAAAAAAGAAATACCTGCAGGAGCAACAACAACAACAACGACAACAACAACTTCTTCGATTACTTCTTCAACGACTACCACTACAACAGAAGAAGATGAGGAAGAACAAGTGGCACCACTAATAACATTAACGTCCACACCCGAATCGAGTTCAACTTGGATAGAAGTAGAGCACGATGAAGGTACTATTGTGGAACAGGAAACAAACCAGTTGTTCCTCTGGGTTTTATCAATTGTGATTTCAATGTATGCACTTCTTTCACTGTGTTTTCGCAAAGTATTCAAATCAAGGCGTCAAACTCAATATGTGAACCTTA
>VCJL01002100.1:18818-40296 GCA_024139405.1 Backusella mclennaniae | reverse complement strand
AAAAAAAAAAAAAACGGTATTACATGCGAGCGACCACTTTGTGGAACCAAACATTGTGCAACACAGAATTGGAGACAGCGTTCTTTGAAGAATTCAAATGCTTCAACACAAACAGAGACATTTCTATTAAGTTTACTTTTCCATGTTATGATTTGAGTTTAGTCGTTCTTTATTCCAAACCTCTTTAAAGTAACTTAAAAAAAAATAAGGTTAAAGTTGGTCTAATACTAAAAAGGTTCGCATTCTAGATTTTTGATCTGGATAAAATGTCTCGGAAACAGATGGAACTCAGCACCATCACTTTATGGTGCTCACATCTTCTCCATTGTACGCCAATATTCTTTTGAATTTGATAAAGACAAGAAATTGTGAATAGGTGAAATTCTGTTTTTATCCAACAATTATTTTTTATTTTGCAAATTTTGATTTATTCTATTCGTGTTCTACACTTCATTTAATGATACAAAGACTTAATTGAAATGAGAAACCTAATTAATTAAATACCATGTACATTATCAATGGACAATGAAATAGACCTGAAGTCATAAACTGTCTTCTGTTTAATTGAGTTTTTATTAATTAGAATAGGTAATTATATATTATTGGTCTTCCAGAGACTAAGTAACTGCCAACAGTTGAATAGAATGGTGGCTATTTCTTGATAATTATTGCGATAAAACTGGAAGTCGGTCTGCGTCAGTTGGGCAGTTAATCTAAAAAAAAACCAATATATGATGTTAATGAATAAAACAGTGTTACGTAATGATTTGGTGTTTGTTTAGATTACCTGAACATCATCTTTCCATGTAATGGTTGCTGGCTTTTCATTACCTTCAAGGAATATTTGATTCCAGAAAGTCTACAAAACATTTATTAGCAAAGTGTTTGTTATCATATATATATACATATATATATATTTACCTTGGCAATCCATTCATGACCCTTGATACTTGGGTGGAAACAGTCAAAATTACTATATAATGAAAAAAAAATCAGGTCAGATAAGATAAAAACCATATTTAAAGTACATTCTAACCTTAAAGCATCGATAGGGAAAGATGTCACATCAATAGGGGCAGGAGTGTACATGACACCAAATGTTCCTCCAGCAGTTGCCTTGTATTTATCAGCGATAGCTTTGAGCTGTGCATTATAACCTGTGGTTTGTTTTAGTTAGTTATCTACTATTCAATATCTCATAGGAGGGTTTCTATTTAGTATTACCATCAGAGAGAGTATCCATTTTAGCCAATTTCTCAGCAGAGCTGGCGCAGGAGCATTCAAATTCATTAACACCACCATTGAGCAACGCACAGTAATCTTCGCGTCCACTTGTCAAAGGGAAAACACCGGATACTTTGAAGGTACCAACTAATTGAATAACATGTTAGTATTCAATAAATGCATGTTATATTTATAGAGACTCACGTATGTTTACTACCGTCTTTGGAACTTCCTTTTTTATACGTTGAATAGCAGCGTCAACATATTTGCCATATGCTTCAGGTGTGACATTGCTGTCGAATATTCCACCACAAGCAGCACATTGATCGTTACCTAATAAGAGAGTGGGAATGAATATGATTATTTTTACTATTAGTAATATCTTTACGTACTTCCAATTTGAATGGTGATCATCTTCCAATCATTGTTAAAACTGGACGTAAGACTATATGTCTTCATACCTATACAAGTTACATAATAATGAGATTTTGTTTGAGAATCTACTTTTTGTACTTGTAAATAAAAACTTACGAAGAATAAGGTAGTCAAGCTCAAGATCAAGGTTCATTGCTAATGCACCACTTTGGGCAGCATTAAGATTGTCTCTTAGAGGGCGATCTAAAAAGAAGAAGGCAATATAGTTAGTATAAATATATCAATACTATTTATATTACTTACAGGCAGTTATAGGAAAACCACACAATAATCCGTAACATAGAGAGGCAACTAATGCGTAAAGAAAGGTTATTTTGTTTCGCTCAATTTTGTAGAAGGATTTATAAACACATGTAAATACTTACCATGTGTCAAAATAGATCCACCTTGTAATTTAGAGTTATATCTCTTCATAAAATTGGGTAATGTAATTGCACCACTATCAGCACCAATAGCATAGCTATGACCACGGTATTCGGTAACTGCACTAAGATTGAGAACACCAGTGCCTTCATAGTCAACACCCATCATTGCAAAGCCTGCCATGATACTTTTATTTTTTGGTTAAAATATAAAGACATGTTTCATCATATGCATTTCAATTACCTATCTCCAAGACCCGCAACCATCTTAATGTCATCAACTCGAAGATCCGTCACTCCTGTAGCAGCAGTTTTGCGAGGAGTTAAAGCCGGGCATTCAGCGATGGAAGACATTGAAAGAGCAATAACATTACTAATCAGAGTCATAGACAAAGCAAGGATTGTTTTAGTAGAAACCATATTTAGCAGAAACAAATGTTTGGTTTTTAGTATTAGAATAAGGTATTTTGAATTGGAGTTGTGTTTTTATGAAAGTACTTGTTCTATTTTTTTGCCATTTTATATATCAATTGAAAACCCAGTAATACGTTACATAGAACTATAATGCAAACTGCTAAGGTGTCCCACAAGAAAAATAAGAAGGAATTGCTTCATTAAAATTCTCTTTTTCTTCTCAAGGTATTACGTACAGCTATGAACTTCTGGAAGGTTTTATTAATATTAAATGAGAAGGAATTCTGGCATATGATTTTTTTTAGAGAAAAAAAGAGAAAAAGTTCACGTATGATTCCAATGAACTTGGTATACAAGAACGTATCTAGAAGTGTACTTACACCAAAAATTCATTTACTTTGTACTTATACCCAATTCTGATACAAGATGAGGATATACCCGGTAGATGAAATGCATGCATTTGTAATACAAAATGAATTCTGTTTTTAGCATAAAAAATACTATTAGTAAAGCCTAGTTTTTCTACAAATTAAAAATAAGATGCAAATGCAATTTATGGACCTATAATAGCATACTCCATGCCACATCATAATACTTATCTGGAAAGGCTAAAAGGCACAATCTAACTAGCTTTCATTCAAAAGTTCAATTGTATACAGCCTAATTGGTAAAAACAAAAACAGAAAGTACAAATATGTGTATCATTTACATCTACATGATTATAGGAAAAATAAAGGCGATGCTGGTTACCGAGGCTCTTTTGTCAATATTTTGGTTGCACTTTAATTTAAGAAAAATCATATGAGCATTAAACTTACAATGCAAAGTTTGATCCAAGAAATCAAGCAGTTCTATAAGTTACATCAATCAATATCTACATATGGATGAAAGAGATAGATTTTCTTTCATGCTTTTTTCTCATCTTGTATGAAATAGTAGCACCAGGCTTTTGTTCGCCGTAATACAACGATTGATCACATAACCTGTCACCAGGTTGAAGCACAAAAAGGTTTCCGTTTTTTCAGATGACCGGGATTTTTAATAAAAATCCCCTTTTGTTTTCATTCTCTCTCTACCACGGAAAAGTAAGCGCACAAAAATGGAATATTATAACGTATTGCTTTCAACAATGCAAATGTACACCTTTTCCGGAATATCTGTTACCGGGTAATACACCATGTGAAAACTACCAAGCACTGTATTAGTTTGATTTTTTTTTCTTTTTGAAAGAATAATTTTAAACACTTATGTGAGGCTAAATTGCCCTAAAAGGGAAATCAATGAACAGACACAGTGAAAGATGAAGTTCACAACCCCACTAGAATGTTTACTTTCCTAAAAAGTGTCGAGAATATCCTGAAGAAACAATTTCTCCAACTCTTGACACAACAAGCACTGATAAAAGTGCTCAAGCTGCTATCCAGGAGCATTACAGTGATATACATTATAATGATATAAAATATAATATCAGAATAACAAGAAAAGAGTGGCTCACAATGGCTCATAACTATTCACTGTCTATTTTAAAGCAATTACATACCAATCAAGTTTGCACATGATTTTACTATATAATATGATGGTACTCGTTTATATCACTTTCGGGGTATAAGCAATATTATGTAAAATCAAATTGATAACCAAGCCATTTACAAGACCTTTCCATGAAACGAACAGCTTATACTCAAAATATAATCAAGCAATGTTATGATAGAACTGGCTAATTAAGTCATTAACATAAATGTGAGCACTTCAGAAATCACTTCTATTATTTTTTTCGACTATAATCTATTTATCTTTTGTTTTTTAATTATATAAATCAATAATGATTTATGCGAATAATAAAAGAAGTAAACATAAAACGAGTGCAAGATTTTAGGCTCTACGAAAAAACAGTTAATGGCATCGGTTTCAGCGAGGGTACACAAATTTATGGGTCCATTTTGACCGATTGAAACTCAACTCAGCTAAAAAAACCATTTGATAAAATATTTTTTCATATTCTCACTCCTCTCTTCTCATTCTATTATTATTTCTTTATATTGTTACCTTTGCCACTCTCAACACTTCAAGTGTGTCTATTACATTAAATAGAGTGCAATAGAGTGCAAATAACCCCTCTCTCTTTATTATTACATTATAATATATCATTTATGAATGAAAACGCACCTTTATTAGGGAGGTTTGCTCAATTAAAGAGCCCATCCTCATGGTATGCGATATTCCCTATGTTATTGGTTGCTTTCTCTGGAGGGTAAACTTATAAAATATATAATTAAAATAACAGCCTAGTTTCTAATTTGACTGCTACGACTATCATTATTATTATTTTGATATTATATTATATATATTGCTTTTACCGTTATAACTATTGCAGAGCTTTATATGCCCCTCACACCCAATTTTATACTGAGATTTTTTGTAATCGGTAATACAGAAAAATGCAGGGATAACTATTTGCCCTTTAATTTATTATTTACCTTTTTACTTCAAAATTGTTTAATTGCAGATATTATGACGTCCAACCGGATGCTGATTTCGATACTATACCCGTTCAGAATTGCTCTATTCCCGACATACAGAAAATGGTGTCTCGTGCCCAAGCTGTCATCATGTTTCTTACCTATGCTTCGAGTAAGTGCAGAAAAGACGATAGACATTTGGATATACAATGAACCTAATGTATATGCATATCAGCCTTAATAGGTGCCGGATTTTACGGCCGTTTGTCAGATCGTAAAGGGCGTACTCTAGTTTTCCGAATCTCAACCTTGGGAAGTTTCATTTACGTATTTTGTGATATCATGACAGCAAAGTTTCACCATATTATTGGTTTACCATTACTTTTTATTGGTCCACTTTTAAAAGGCATTATGGCAGGCGAGAGTTCATTAATGGCGGTAGTTCAAGCATACATTGCAGATTCCACATCAACATCATCGAGAACAATTGTTTTTTCTCGACTTATGGCATCTCTCTTTATCGGACAAACGATTGGTTCATACGCAAGCAGTCTTATTATCAAGGTGAGCGCATTATCACATCATGCATTAAAAAAAGAGAAAAAAAAAGAGAAAGGTTCAAATCTAACATGTACCAATCCAGGAAACTGGTGATATCATTAATATATTCTATGTTGCACTTTTTGTCGATTTTCTTAACGTGATGTATACAGTGTTCTTTTTGCCAGAATCAAATGAATATGTCATCAAACTTAACCGAGGAGAAGTACTTGCAAAGATTGAACCCAAGCCCACTTGTATTTGGTCTCGATTAAACATATTTTCAACTCTACAAATATTGTACAAAAACCCAGTTTCGCACATGTCGCGTTATGCTCTTCCTTGCCTAGCACTTACTGAATTTCTTCTGACACTTGTTAAGCGACCACCCACTATGCTCTATGCGATGCTCAAATTTAAGTGGACAGCATACGAAGGCAGTATCTATTTTACGTACGCATCTCTTGTACGTCTTTTTATCATGATAGGTGTGCTTCCGATGCTTTCAAAACTTTTTAATAAGAAATGCCCAAGGTCAACCTTTACCCCTGAGGGACAAGAAAAAAAATACAGAAACTCTACACTTTTTGATATTTGGATGGTCCGAGTTGGCATTGGAATCGATGCAGTTTGTTTGGCTTTGGCAGGTTTAGCAACGGATGCATATGTGTTCGCAGCAGCGGGAATGCTGCAGAGTTTTTCTATGCTAGCTCAACCTTCAATTCGTGGCTTATTAACTACACTTGTTAAGCCTACCCAAGTGGGAGAACTTTTGGGCGCTATTGCCATATTAGATTCCATTGCCAGTAAGTACAATACACACTTGTTTTTTTTAAAAAAAACCAAAAAAAAAACCTTAATTTAATTCGTCTATTTATAAACATATCTAACCCCACCTTTTTTTTATTTCTTTGTATAGTGATCATATCCCACCTTGGAATTAATACTATTTATAGTGCTTCAGTAAAAACAATGCCTAATCTGATATTCTTTATCTGTGCAATTATAGCAACATGTTCAAGCTTATCCGCATTTTTCGTAAAGAAGCACAAAGTATCTCATGATGACGAGTTGGTATGTGATCATACTACAGTCACTGTTGAAGATTGCGTTATTGCTCGGGAGAGATGTTGTCGGCCCAGGCACTAAAAGTAGTATTGGACGAAAAAGTAAGGGGATGATCGATTTTGATTATTTGATCTTACTCTCCTCGAAAAAGGAAAATGTAGTAGTGTAAAATATAAATCTGTAAAAATTAATTAAAACAAGGAGAAACAAGATAAAAAAAAGAAGTGATAAAGAAAGTTAGGAGGGAAAATCGAATGATTTAGTCAATTAGAGTTGTAACCCCTTCTATCCTCCACCCCTTTTCTTTTATAATAAACTGGAACAAAGGTTCTTTTTTTTTAACAAAGATATACATCATTAAAAATACATTTATCCGTTGTATTAAGTATTACTAATGGTTTTAACAAAACTAATTATTCTTATAATAAGAACAAAGACAATACGTATTCATCTTTACAAAACCAATATTCAAATATTTTATATTTCTAATTCTTCTGGACCCTTTAATATATGGTTTAATATAAAATTACGAGTAAAAACAACAAATCAAAAAAAGACAATACGAAAGAGCAAATCAGAGATGCATTTAGATTTCATTATACATAGATATATAAGATTTGGAATTCGAATATTCTTTGGTACTTTTTTCTTCTGAGAGATTTATATAAATTTATCTTTTTCTTTATAGATCTATGCTTCTTGTAGATTGAAATAAAAGATTAACCTTCTTAGAAAATAACAACCCCTTCCGATCAGGATACCGAAAATAGTAGTAATCGTCAACACGTACCGATGTACTCCCTCTTTATAAATTGATCCAAATCATTTTCTCTGTTCTTCTCTTTTAATTCCCCTTTGTTACTTTAATAACCTATACCCCCTCAATTCCCCTTCAAAAACAAAACAAACAAAAAAAAAAGAAAAGCATAATGTTCTATTCATATTTTATGCCACTGATACATGGCCATCAGTATATTATTAATTGATGTAAGATCTGCAGTAGTACATCAATTTCTTTCTTTGGTATAAGGGATATGCTTTTTTTTAGCTGAATAATAAAGACGATTTCAAATGTCAATTGAAAGTTAAGAGATATATATCTTCTGTTGTCAAATGTATGAATGATATCATTCTTCTCACTAGGATTATTCATTTATAGTTATTAACTACGGTTTTTTGTTGGTGTCATATCAAATATTACCACTATTATAGTGTATATGCTTAGCATAATAATGACAAATATCATTAGATTGACTTTAATTTGATCTAAATGTGACCGATTACTACTATAATAAAAAATGCGTGTTATTTTTTATCTAGTTTATTACTATTGATATTCACAAAGGAATGTATACATATAGATGCGTTTATTATTATTACTATTACTACTATTTCTTTTTGGTTTGTTTGGATAAAAAATGGACATTTATATAGAAAAGATACTTATATATTTCGGTTAACATTAAAAGAGGGAGTATTACGTCTTTGTATCGTTTTTTTTTCTTTTGAATTTAATTACATCATTCTCGGTGTTGAAGAAAAAATTATGATCTATATGTCATTTGTAGTCACACTTTTGTATTTTGAAGAATCAATGATTAGAACTTTTGTTACTGTGTCCGTAACGGATTTAGTGGATGTAACTTTGGAGGTTACTGTAGGATGGGACGCATAAGAACTTATAATGGTAGTAGTTGTGATAATTGTAGAAGATGGCTGCAAGGTATTCGTGTAGGTCACACTAGATTGTGTCTGTACAGAAGAAGGTGGTGATAAAGGTGGGGAGGCTTGCTGGTTTGCTGCTTTTCCCAGGCCAACCAAAACAAATGTGACAGCGATGAGAGCACCAAAAAGAATCATTAATGCAGCCACTAGCCAACGACGAGTCGATCGTTTTTTCCTTTTATCCAATACAGTAAAATAGTTCAGTCTATGGGAATCTTCTTCATCCCCCACAGCTGTCGATCCAGGAGACAAATGTGGATCACTATAGGAATGTCGTACGACTCTATCTGAATTAGACCCTTCAAATTGCATTGCCATTTTTCCTCTACTTTTTTCAGAAATACGATTTTGTGGATTGTTCGCATTATTACTTGAAAATAGGTTTTTTAAATGTGCTGGAATGTGTTTTAACTTTGAAAGGACATAAGAAGTGCTATACTGATTCCTTTTTGGTTCTTCCTCCGCCGAAAAAAGTGATGAATGGTTTAAGGTAGGCTGAGTTGATATTGGAGAAACACTATGTTGATAGCGTGGTTCAATAGCGTCACAGTTGATGTGTAGCGGTCTGAGTTTTTGGGGTGGTACGAGTGTATTTGTGTTCTCTTCCAACATGATAAATAATAACAATGGTATATACAAAGAAATAAAAAATGAGCTAAGGAATTAAAGTGAAATAAACATATGTAAAACAAAAAGGAATACAATGAAATGTATTTGAATAAATAAATATCCAAAGCTCAAATACGTCACAAAACATATTGGGATTGATTTCTATTTCCACTTGTATATATTATAAACATGGATTGTTTAGTAGTAATGTGTAGATCGGTAAATACATGAATCCTTCTTCGGCCGGGAATTTGACCGAACAAAGTGAGCAATTTAAAGGAAAAAAAAAGTAATCACAGACTATCACTTCAAATAAAAAGTAATACAAAAACGCATAGATAAATGATTGGTTCAGAATAGTATTAAACTTGTGGAGGTACAATGTCAAGTTTTTTTTTTCATTTGTGTAAAGATAAAAAAGATCATTTTTTGATATTGAATCGGATAATTAGACTGGCCAAAACGTTTGTAGTTGTACTACAAGATACAATAACAATAACAATGCCAACATAAACATAAACAATAATGAATTTAATTATATTTATGCTAATTGATGGTAAGAATAATCGTTTTTATTAAATTTTTTATTTCTTTATTTATATTTTTATATCATATTTCACAGAAAGAAAGAGGAATTATTATTATAAAATGAAAAAAAAGGCAGTGATATTTAGTCCCAAAATCAAATAGAATGAGCTTAAAAAAGAATTGGGTTAAAAGTAACGTAAATACAAATAATAAATACATAAAATAGGAAATGTGCATAATTACTCTCTCCACAAAATAAATGAAAGTTTTGATCTACATAAATAAAATATAAAGCATAAATGAATATCCGTAACATAGAGAATAAAAGAGCGGAATAGAAATATCAAAGGGAAGGGAGGCACGCGATAGGAGTTCAAAATATGATAAAATTAAAGTTTAATAAACCAAGTTGTCACGAACCGATCGAGGAATCACCAAGTTGACTTTTCATATCTGCTGTCATTCTCTTCAGCCTTCGATCTAGTTGGCGTACCTGGGCCATTAGGTCGTCATATGCAATGCTAAGTTCTTTGTCGACCTCGTTCAAGTATTCATCTGTCATGTTTTCTCTGAAGGTATAGGCATTTCGAATAGACTGTAATACAATGTTGATTGTTGTCCATTCATAATGGAGATAATCCAGATCATTTTCAAAGGTAGATATTTTGGAAAGCATTACTTTCTTTTTTGGTACTGGTGTGATTTCTTCTTCTGAACTTTGCTCCTTACGTTTTTTTGTCATGTGCATCCAAATATCATTTAATGGTGAATAGAGGGGGCAAATGTTCATGTCAAATTGACACAAATCGCTAACGACCAAGTTGGTTAGTTTGAACTGAGATAAAGAAGTGTTATCAAATGTGAATTGGCTCGAGTTATTATTTTGATTCACCAACATACAGTAAGGTTTTTTTTAATAGCAAAAGAAAAACGAAAATGTGGAGTAAAATAATTCTTTTGGTTCTTTTTGTTGCTTTTGTAATTTGATAAATAATAAAATAAGAAGAGAAGAAAAAAAGGGGGGAAGAGAGGATTAAAGTACAAAAAATAAAAATGAAAGAAGAAGAAAAAAATGAAATTATCGCTATATTTATATAAAAGGATCCAATGCTACTAGCCACGAAAATCATACAGGGATATGTGAGTGTGGCAATTATCTCAACCTCACTCCTTGTTGCAATATTCAAAGGCAAAATGCACAAAATGCTCGGCTGCATCAATTCGGAGGTTTAAAATGTCGGGTGCGTGGATCCATACCCCCAGTACAATCTCCTCCCCCCCCTTTTTTTATACATGTTCAACCTTGGTACAATGTGTTATATTCATTGAATATGCAATTACCATTTCTAACCATCATCCGATACATATTATTTTGATGTCATTTTTGTAACCTTTTCACTCACAATGGTATTGGTCCATCATGCTCATTACTAATTTTCAAGGCTGCATTATTAACCATTGTTCATGTACTTTGTCATTAAGTTAATAATACATTTCATTATCACCATGTTTTTTACCAAAACTATTCTTTTTAGCGGACGTTTACTTATTTGTCCCAAAAGAAAATATTTAAATAATCTAGAATATAGCCTGATTTGGAAGGAGCTCATACTAATGTCAACACTCCAAATAATTTGCCAAGACCTATCATAAAGGCCAAGATCAGACTTAATTTTTTTAACACATTATGACGCTTTGATCAGCATTCTTTCACAAGAGCTAAGAGAGGTTATAGCTATGATTTTTGAAAAACCAATAAATAAATAGATATCATTGTACTGTTGTTTATGTAGTTATCGTGATACTAAGTTGTCGAGGAGTGGTATTTAAATATTTTTCTATGGTTGAAATATTATCCACATGGAATTCCTGTCTAATAATTTTAAGATAGTTGTTTAAATTCGTGTTACCTTTGCAAACAAACCAGTAGAGTGGAAGGATTTACGTGTTTTTTAAGGAATAAGTGTCAGTAAAGAAAAAAGAATGGGTGAGAAAAGTAAAAAAAACGACGATCTCTTGGCGCGAGATAAACACAGATAAGGATGCAATCATTTAATATTATCGACCATTAACATAAAATAAAAGAGCATTGCAGATTATGTGGACGAATTAAAGTTTGGGGTTCACGAATCCTACATTCTGCCGTTTAGGGAAAAAGCATGAAAAGTAGGTGTTTTCGATAGGCTTGTGGTTCATTCATCAATAGCGTGAAAAGTAATGAAAAAAGAAAAGAAAAAAAAGAAAAAGATGAAAATGAATATCAAAATATATCTGCCTATTTATAATAAATCGAAAAAAAAAACTGTAAAGTTAATCGATCAATCGAAATAAAAAGTTTTTCTGCGTTTGAGTGGTCTTGTGCCTCTATTGCTGTGTTTTTCTGTGGCAAATGCCTCATTGTTCACCATTTTAATTTCCTATAATTTTTCCTTTTCGAGAACGTCTACCGCGCCAAGGTACTGATGCAAGGGATCTCCATTTTTTCGGTCAGCATTCTTGATTTGGCAATCAAGCCACCTAGTATTTTCATCGGTTGAGTATATGATGCAGATTGAGTTGAGCCAAGAGTACAAAAATTTGCAAGTCTAACTTTTTGACAAAATTTAAATGAAGTTGGGAGTTAAAGAGAAAATAAAGGGGGTATGCATTCTTGGCATATATTTGGTTAAGACAGATTATGCATGTAAAGTGTACACTATTTTCAAATTAAGTTATACTGTATCCTGAAAAGGATTTTGTATAATTGTTTTTCCATAGTCATCGTTCATTTCAGATAAAGTTAACCATCTCGATTCGTTTGGTGGCATCTTGGCCCGATATTTGCTTGGTTACCACATTCACGGGAATTGTACTTGAAAATTTTTACATTCTCTTTTTTTATTTATTTCAAAACCTTACTTGAGTTTATTCTATTCTTAAAGAATAATTAATATTTTTTCATTTTCATTTTCATTTTCATTTTCATTTAAATTTCCTTTTTCACTTTTATTTAATTGCTTTCATTATTGTTGTTATTTTCCCTTAAATGAAATATTATGTTGTTTGATTTAAGGAAAACCATTTATCCAGAGACCCTAATTATTTAACTCCGAAGGTATGGCGTTGTGCAGCTTTGTTTACATGGAAGCACATAATAATAATAATTGTACATAAAAGCCAAGATCTACGTCACTGATAAAAAAGAACAACGGATTCTAGAATGGATTGTATTTAAACCTGTCACTTTCCGCTTATACTATTATGCAAGAATAATAAAAATGGTGCGAAACAATTCCCATTCATCTTATTTAAGCATTACAATTCTTTGCATTCTATTCAGTAAAAAAACAAAAAAAACAAAAAGTTTTCCCGTGATTAGTTTCTTACTATTTTATATCACCATACAGAATAGTATTTGCCATTTTCATTATATTACTACTACTATTTACTAAATAGTAAAGAGAGATGTAAGCAGATCATTTTATTGTCCAAAACAACACCAATTTCCGTATTTAGCATACGCTAGCTGCTGAATGATTTACCGATGATATTACTCCTGATTTGTCACACGGGAGCATTTTTTGAGTGAAAAAAAAAAATTAACGGAATATGACCAATTATGGTTTTGATATGAAAACTACAATAGTAAACGCGTGTTACCAAGTTTATGTGCCAAAAGCAGAAGATGCTTTTATGACCTATGAATCCGAGCGACGCATTTGATTTTCTGAAAGATGAAACAAGGTAAATGTGTTGTTTTGCATTATTGATATTCGCTCCGAGACTACATTCTCCTGAAGGAATGGAAGGCTTCATTTTTTTTTTCATTCTTTTTTATCTCTCTAAAAAATGGTTTGATCTGGATACTTACTTTCATTCATTTCTCTTTTATCTTCAATTTTATTTTACTTGGAAGCTCTAAAAATGAAATTAAGTATATACTCTGTCTTCTTATTAGGTTCACTCTCCAGTCATGCCCTGGGTTATGAATACAAGCCATACAAACCGCCAATGGCTAATGATTTCAATTATCTTGATATCACTTCACAATCCTTAAGATGGGACACGACAGATAATGACGGTTGCCTTGTGTTTGAAGACCATTTTGATAATTTGAACTTCAAAAACTGGGAGGTAATGATATCATATTCCTTTTATTATCATTACCTAAAACAAAAGCATTTTTTTAATATAATTGGTGTTGATTCAAAATAGCATGAAATCACAATGAGTGGAGGTAACCTGCAAATGTATTCAATACATTTTGTGTACTGTTTATCATTGAGCTACTAACTGAGAATTTATTAGGTGGAAATTGGGAATTCCAATATTACACAAACAACCGAACCAATAGTTTTGTAGAGGATGGTGTGTTGTACATCAAACCTACCTTGACTGCAGAGACTATTGGTGAAGATGCTGTTACAAAAAACGGCAAGTTAAATTTGTGGTCTGGACAGCCATCTATGGATTGTACAGGTATTATATATTTTTTGTCTTAGTTTTGTATATTTTACACTAACATTTTGATGTTTTAGATAACTCTAACTATGGTGAATTATAAACTAAGCAAACAAATTTTAAAAATATGCTATTAACATATCTGTTTAGGCTGTGAAAGATCATCAGGCCCTATTGCTGATGGCAATATTATTAATCCAATACAGTCGGCTTGCTTGAGAACTGTTAACTCGGTATCGCTTCGCTATGGTAAAGTGGAGGTGAGGGCACGTTTACCAAAAGGTGATTGGATATGGTAAGTGTTCATGAAGGATATATATAAATAAATATAAAGATATCCTTCAGCCTCCTTTTTATTTAGAATATTTACCAACTTTCTAATAGGCCTGCTATTTGGATGCTGCCCAAGTATTCAGCGTATGGAGGATGGCCAGCAAGTGGTGAAATCGATATTGTAAAGTATTGGATTCTATTGTACTGTTTTAATATAACCTCATCCATTATTGAATTGTTATCATATAGATGGAATCAAGAGGAAACAGTAACTATACACACGGAAACACCTCGGCCGTCATGTCCACATTGCACTGGGGACCTCATGCATATCTTAATAAGTATAATTTGACTCAAGGAGCAGTTCTCTCTGAAGCGAGCACAACATTTGCAGACGAGTTCCATACATATGGTAATTTACTTTATTTGTATATACAATACAATGATATTCGTCATCAACTAATACATCGTTTGTTATTGTTTAGGATTGGAATGGAATGAAGAAGGTCTAACCACCTATGTTGATGATGAAACTCTTCTACAAGTTGATTTTGATATGCCTGCATGGCAACGTGGTAACTTCACTAATGATACATTCAATCCTTGGAAAGGAGGGGATATTTCTGCTCCATTTGATCAAGAGTTTTACCTGGTAAATTATATGTCATGTGGTTCTTTTTATTCTAGAAAAAGAATCAAGTACTAAAACACCCAACAACAATAAAATAGATTCTCAATGTGGCTGTAGGAGGTGTTAATGGCTATTGGCCAGATGGTGAAAACAAGCCATGGAAAAACGATGAACAGCATGCTCCTAATGCATTCTACGATGCAAAAGACAAATGGTTACCCACCTGGGGTAAAGGTAATCAAGCTGCATTGGCTATTGATTGGATAAAGATGTGGTCAAACGAGAATGAATGTAAACAGGTGTAACATGTTATCATTTCAAATCCCGAATTCATTTGCGTTGTGGTTTTTGTTCATCACAACTGATCTTTACATTGTGTGTTAATTACAAAATAAAAAATAAAATATTAGAGTATAACTTTTAATACATGTCGAGACAATTTGGTAATAGAAATACAAGGTAGAGTGCTTTGTTTACATATTGGAGGAAAGGTTTAGAAGAATGAATAACAAAAAGCCTTTAAAAGGTCTTTTCAAAATCTACATAATCGCTCTTCTTTGCTGGGTGATTATGACAGACGTACACCATCACCCTCCATTTATGACGCATCGGAGGATCAAAAGACTGTAAAAATAAAGATGTCGGATAGAGACTTGGATAATTTGGAAGGACAAAATGAAGAAGACATTTCTGGATTATCTGCTAAAGTTAAAATATTGAAGAATGTAATGGCAAAATGAACTTGATTGGTGAAAAGAGTAATATATAATAATAATTAAAAACAGATTACAGGCAAGATTGGAGATGAGATTAGATCTGGAAACAGTTTGATTGAGACTATGGTAGGGCTATTATGTAATTCAAGCAATCATGGTATCTCAATACTAAATATATAAATAGAATGACCAATTTTCAAATACTGGTTCAGTGCTAGGTAAAACAATGAATAATTTCAAGATAATGGCTTCAAAGGAATCGGGGACTATGTGGTGTATGCTGACTCTATTCATTGTGTTTGTGGTGTTCTTCTTTTACTATTATTTCTTTAAATAATAAATCATAAGTATTGGTGTCTCTATCCATCACAGTGCATTTCAAAGGGGTAACCAATTAAACCGATATAATGCTGCCTTCAATAACATATTTTTACACTGTAAGGAGATTGGGATATTCTGGGGTTTTTTGTTATAAACCAAAAACATCTAATAACATTGTTATTAAGGTTTGAATAAAAATATATTCTATTTTCACCCTTAATCTAACTGAGAAGAATGTTGGAATAAACAAGAACGAGGATCGTGATCCTTGTGTTGAGACGAATAAAAGCGACTCACAATGATCTCAATACACCCGATTGATCCATAATTGACCTTGTTTACAACACATGTTTAAAGTTCTGTAGAGCGCACAAAATAGATCACAAATATACAAATAAACAACCACAATCGAGATAAAGATCTAATCATTCACCTTAATACTTATTAATAAACAAAAACTAAATGGATAAAATATATTAACCCAAGCTTATTGCTAAAGGGGGAGGGATAGAAATGTGGAGAAACCTACTTTTGAATTTGAGCGTATAAAGTTTGAATTTTAGTTTATCCTTATTATTTTGTTTTTAAGAAAAAAAGGGTGGTGTCACAGATCGAACTTTTATCTTTAGGATATAACACACTCTCCTATTTTATCTGTACGAGATCGGAAGGGATAATTAACGAGATGAGACCCATATCTACATATTCATCACATATTCTTTATTAATGAGGTGGTCTACACGCATAAATACATTTGCTATCGATATCAGAACGCTACAATCAAACTATAATAACAATAACGAGATTGTTAGAATATTTCTTCCGTTTTATTTATGTGGATAAATAATCAACTCTCGTAAATGATTTTCCCCTGCCAGGAACCTAACTTTATCGTAACTAAAAATAGTACATTGTATTACAAAGCTTATTTATCAAGGCTATATATTTTGTTTCTATTATACACAGCCATACTTCTAGAAAAAGTGGGGTAATATCAATGCATTTCCCTTGTATGGAATCATTTCCAAATAATTTAGCCGTTCACCCTGGATCAATATAACTTTACTAAGTTTGTCTATTTACTCTTTTTGACAATAAAGTTTAATGTTTGTTATCATTAAACGTTTATCCTCTAGAAAAAAGAAGAAGAGGAATCATTCTGAGACGTTGTAATAGTTACCAATCTTGATGCTAGAAATAGCACTCACCCCCAAGTCATCAAGAAGAACGTGTATATATGTTTTAAGCAATTAAAAAGAATTTGTATCTTAAAATACCTCACCTGCACTCACTGCTTAGTAGTAGAAATAAGAAGAATAGAGAGAAATATTTATATGATAAGCATTGTATTAAACAAAGTGGTTTTTAAACATAGTTTTTTTTTATAAGCATAATAAACCGGAACTGTTATAAACACCATCTTTCAAACTTGATAAAAAGGGACAAATGAGAACGTAAACCAAGTTAGCGGGCCATAGCACTAAATTCGGACATAGTCCTAGGAGCAAATCATAAAGATTTATGAGGATATTTTTCACACTGGATAATGCTATTAATAATAGTATGATACTTTAAAACAAAACACACAATAAAAGCCTGATCTTAACAATTTAGTATTAATTTATTCAATTAAAAAAAAAAGTTTTACAATCAATCTTATTACAATCATTAGAAAGAATAGGAAATAACTGAGATCACAAAAAAAAAAAAAAACTAGCCCCATACTACCGGTTTCGCACAAAGGTTATTTGTCCATGAGTTATGTCGCATATAATGGTCGTTGATAGGAAACAGGAAAGTGCTAAGCTGAGATCAAGTTTAAGAGAGAAGAGATCACAAAAAAAAAGAAACAAATGGTACAAATCTTTTGATGCGGTTCAATCTTGATCCAAATAGTACAAATCAACAATACAAACAGCTTAGTTAAGAATAGGAAACCAGATTCTATTGGATCAGTTGCTTAAAATGACCAAATTGATACGAAACAGCTGTACAGTAACCAAAAATCAATGGAAATAATATGATAGTAGTAATACAGATATTGTTTATTCATAAATTAGTTTTATGATGGATTAAATTTTACAAATAGTATATTAGATGAATTATGATTATGTAAGACCTTGCTTTTAGGCTTCAGCTTTTTTTGTAGGAGCCTGTGCTTCGGCAACCTTCATTTGAACCTCTTTCATGATTTCAGCATCATGGATAGCGGATTGACCACCGAAAATATCGTCCATCTCTTCAAGAGTAAGACCCTTAGTTTCTATATAGTAAAAGTGTGAGAAAAATGTATAAATAAGATAGAACGAGCTACTGTTTATTCTTACCTGGTACGAAGAACCAAATGAATCCAAAGGCAATACCAAGGAAGCATGCGAAAAAGATGTATGTTCCGTAGGTAATTTTTTCAAGCATTGTAGGAACAATAAGACCAATAATGAAGTTACACATCCAGTTGGAAGATGTGGAAACACTAAGAGCCTTGGCTCTGGAGCGGAGAGGGAAGATTTCAGCAGTGTAAACCCAAGGAATTGGTCTATTAAAATAAATAATATTAATATCATTGTTTGCTGTGCACTATTTTAAAAGCAAAAAAAACAGAGACTTACCCCCATCCGACTGCAAATGCAGAGATGAAAACGTAAATAAAAGCAACATTAACCCAACCAGCAGCAGTGTGACTAGGCCAGTCGCTTTGGAATTTAGCAGTAATGATAGCAACAACAATCATGGAAATACCCATAACAGCGGAAGCAGCCATTAAAGTTGACTTACGACCAACAACATCCAAAAACATAACGGTAGGGATGGTTCCAACAAAGTTGATGATACCAACAACACCAGTAGCCAAAAGAGAAACAGATTGGCCAGTTAAACCAATGGACTGGAAAATTTTGGGAGCATAGTAAATGACAGCATTGACACCAGTGAACTGCTGGAAGAACATGAGTGCGGCACCAATGAAAACACGGTTAAAGGTACCCTTTCTGAAAAGATCACGGTAGCCCATAACGCTGATCATGAACTTGCTCTTGGAGCTACCATCAGTATATTGGGGATATTGTTCTCTTTCGACGTGACGATCAAATTCAACAGTGGCCTTGATTTCCTTCCATTCTTCAACAACAATGGGGTGATCCTCAGGGAGTCTACGAAGCTTGGCAAGCACACCCAAAGCTTCAGCATCACGGCCTTGGTTCATGAGCCAACGAGGGGAGAAGGGGAAGAACACAATACCGACACCGAGGATAATGGCAAAAGCGATTTGAATACAGAAGGGGATTCTCCAGGAAGCCTGACCTTCAATAGTGGCACAGCCATAATCGATCCAGAAGGAAATCAAGATACCAAAGCAAATAGCAAGTTGTTGGAGGGAGATAAGAGAACCACGGATTTCAGGAGGGGCAATCTCAGATTGGTATAATGGACTATATAAAATTAAATCACATGATGAGCTTTTTAAACGAAAGATAAGGTTTGTTTGTTTTTTATATCGACGTTACACTAATAAACTAAGGGCACCGACACCCATACCAGTAACAAAGCGAGAACCCAACAAGAAACCAATGTTTTGAGCACCACCTTGCTAAAATGTGAGAAGATAAAATGAGTATATGTATTCTAAAAAAGAGGATATTATATATAGTTACCAAGGCACTTCCCAACAAGAATACAACAGTGGCCAGTACGATGGAGTATTTTCTACTGATTCTATCAGCGAAATAACCAATGATCCAAGATCCAACCCATGCACCGAGTTCTAAAATAGACACCATAAAACCAGTTTGTGTTGAATTCATGGGAAAACGGGTGACAAAGTCGTCCATTTCTTGAACACCAGAGATGACGCCTTGATCGTCTATATAGTATTAAAAATATAGAAGTAACAAATTTAATAAGAGCCAAATATGGACAGTGATGTGCATTTTGTTGTGTACTTACAACCAAATAGAATACCACCAATGGAAGCAAAAATAGCAGTGAAGAAGACATAGGGGTTATTCATGATGCCTTTAATACCGTTTATATGCTTTTTGTGGAGATAATCGCTATTATGTTCAGAACTAGCGGCTGGGCTCAATTCTTTGTTTCGGAGGTCGTGTGTCTCCATTCCGGTTTGATCTTCTTGACTCATAATATGTGTTTATATTTTTTTTTTAAAAAAAAATAATTAAAATCGAAGAAGAAAAATAAATAAAGAAGAAAAGAAGTGAAGATTAGGTATAGTGCCAATTGGTTCTTTTTATACTATTCTGCTTTTTTTCACAAAATAAGCAACTGGCAAAAGTCTGTCGATATATATACTATTATTGGCTAGAGTTTGTGGCCTCAATTACATAAATGTATGTCCGTTTATAGAAACAATATAGTTTAGTATGCAAGCCATTCTATGTAGAGGAGGAAAAAAGTATACACACTTTTGATTAGATCATTTGGTACGCCCCGGAAAAAAAAAGCTTGGATAAACATTTTAACTAAACCCCAGATTTTTTGATGAGATTTAAATGTTGATTTTTAATATTACAATATCAACATCAAATACCAGTATCAATATCAAGATCAAGTCTTAAGGTACTAGTATGCAAAAAAATCTCATGTCCGAGATGCAGATTTTCTGCATTCGTATTTTTTTTACCGAGAACAATTTTTTAATAACACCACAAGTTAAAACGATACAGTAGATATCCACGCTTTTTTTTCCCATAGATTTAATTGAAGTAACTTTATTTTACTACGATCCAAGAGTAGGAGTTTCAATCGATATTTCAAATCATTTACCAGCCAATGCAAGTCGACTGGATCTTCAAATAGGGTGTGCTTCCCCTCATTTCTTTAGAGCTGGCTTACCCCGCGTTTTCCCAATATATTTACCAAAACAGGACGCCTCTTATCCTTTTATGGTTTAGGTTTGAAAAGAAATATACGAAAATCAAATGACATATGATTGATGAAACGGTGATGATGATGTAAAAAAAGAAAAGAAAACAGAACCCATATACTTTTAAAATACATATGATCCAAGACTGGTGTTAACGGTTGTAGTAAAAGAATGATCTAGATGATGGATTGCATTTGACAAAGTATGAGCAACGGAAATCAACGCAATAAAACCAAAACCTTTATATTAGTGCAAGAAAAACCCTTTCTCATAGAACCCTTTAATTGACAATGAGCATGAAACTTAATAAGTGTCATTTTTACACGATATTGTTCGATTTGGGATAGATCTCGTTTATTACAACGAGGTCTGAAAAAAAAAATCACCCTCTCTTTTTTTTGGGGGGAAGGGTGATATCTTATTAATCAATGTGAGTACGTACAAAGGGAAAAAGTGGAACCTGTGTTTTAAATAACTCACTATGAGAGCTTCACAAAACTAGCCTTTATTATTCAAGTCTACCAGGTGCTTCTAGCTGCATAAACATCGAATGTTGATCATAGAATCCATTCACATATAAATATATTCTGATTTGAATACCAATGTTTCTTTCTGTTTATAAATCATTTGTCGTCATTGAGAGTATATATCCTATTGACGCTCAATAAAAAGGTTCCTTGCTCTTCTTTTTCATTAATGGGCAGATCAGGTAAAAGCTTCGAGATTTCGTGTAACTTTTGTTTTTAAAAACTTCCTGATGGAGTAAATTTTCCGGTTACTCTTTTTTTTTAAATCCAGATTAATAAAGCCAAAACCTCCGTATGGTAATCAAAATAGTTAAATTATAAGGTTTT
>VCJL01002099.1:11125-22179 GCA_024139405.1 Backusella mclennaniae | reverse complement strand
TAATAATAATAATAATAATAATAATAATAATAATAATAATAATTAATACTGTTTACTGATAAAAAAGTAATATAAAAGTTGAAATATGAAGTCTATGTTTATACCTTTGTTGAACGACTCCATCGATACTCTAAAGGTTTCCATATTTTTATCAGAAATCTCCTTGTTATAGAGCGTATCTGAGAAGTGTATATTGTGACCAGTGTCATACTCACTGAAAATGAGATGATAACAGCTAGCCCCTGTGGCGAAAATGGTTCGAAATCACTTAAAAAATCCATTTTGAAGAAAAGAAGAAAGAAAAGTGTAGATAATGAAAGATAGAATATTTTATTTATTATTTTGAATCACGGGTTTATTTGGCATTCAATTGCGCTAAGAGCGAATCCAACTCTTGTGCAACTAAATGATTCGTACATTTTGCACGCACTTGTCTAAAAAAAACAACGGATGAGGTTTTATTATTATCATTCAACATTCTATCGTTATTTACCTTAGGCCAGCAACATCCTTATTTAAATAGGCTTGTTCTCCTGCTTCTTTAAATGCACCAATCTTTACAAATAACATTGGTCTTACAGGTGGATCACATTTTAGAATGTATTTAGATGCCTCCTGATATTGTTTGGCCTTTATGCATTCTTCCACAAATGGCTTTAAATTTTCAAGTCAGCTTCTCAAAAACTTTAAATGTTTTCATAAGCAGCTCCGCATTTTTTTTTACCTCATAACCGATTGGCGATTTCTTGCTCTTTGATAGCTTTTCAAGGTTTTCCCAATCTCTAATCTCGACCAAAGCACGGAGTTTCACCCACCAGAATCTTTAAAAAATCATATAAATCAGCGCAAGGTAGTGAAAGTATATACCCTTCTTTACCTCTTATCAGGTACTTTGAAATCAGTTCTGATTTTGGTTGCTTTGGTGTGTTGACCCATTGTTGTACATTTATAAACGGTTTCACTTACAGATAATCCAGTGAATGATTGTTGGGTATCTTTTTCAAGAGTTAACTGAAGTTGAAGTAATTTGATAGCTTCATCTACAGACTAGAAACAGTATTTTATAAGCCATCTCTCTGTCTCTATTTATCTCTTGTACATACCTTTGACTCAAAAGCTTGCTCACGATGTTCACCATAAGTTTTACCAGAAATCTTTAATTTCTTTATACGTTCCGTAATATCTTTTTCTTCAAAACCTTCAGCCAACACAATGTTGGCGCTGTCTACTCTTCGATCATCTTGATAGTAGAAGTCTTTAAGTAGTTCTGTATCTTGCTCTTTACAATACACTTCGAGTAAATTGCAAGCTACGGGTTTATTGTTGATCATACGGAAAAATTCACCTAATTGTAACTTGCGCTTCAAATGGAATATCACAAGATAGACTATACACATATATAAATTAATTACATGGTACATGATGCAGTTTCTCTCATTATTATCATTTCTTACCTAAATCAGTATTTCCACTTTCGATTGCCTTAATTAATGCAGTTTCATCCTCTTGCATGGATATCAGAAGAGGTACTTGATCAGCTGCTCTAGGCTCATAATCCAATAGCTATAGAACGGACATATATATTTTTAATAAATGAGTAATTTATATATATATGTATCTATATACTTACTTTGGTGGCAAGTCTAGTTTGACCCGCGTCGTGCGCAGTCTTTGCAATCTCAGCATAAGATAGCCCTGGTTTCTTTGCTAATTTATCAACAATTGTTCTACAAATGACTTCCTCATCTTCTGTGGATGTCTTGATCTAGTAGGATGTATATATATATAAGTTTTGTGATTCATTATACACTTCATGATATTTACCTTTTCACACGCCCAGTGAATAAGAATCTTATCCGTACGAAGCTGAAGATACTCTGCGATACGAATGGCCAACAAGTGATTATTACGGCCAATCAATCGATCTATCAAGGCATCGGCACCCAAACGCTTATATCTATAAATAAACAACACTGTTAATTAAGAAAACAAAATGATGTATTTTAAACAAAACTTACTGAACATAGGTGAGAGGAATTCCAATATCATAATATCGTACAGCATTCAAAACACGTATTGTCTGTGCCATGTCGACAAAATTATTAGCATTATAATTCTCCAAAAAGCATTTACCAAAGGAAGCTGCTTTTAATAAAGCACGCTGATAATAATGTTGGAATTCAAAGCCTGCTGCTTCAATACAACTATCGACGGCATCGACTAGCTCTGTTTTAATGCTACGAATGTTTTCATCGGCCTTTGGACTCTTGCGTTCATAATGATCCAAAGCATCAAATAACATGGCTGGTGGTTCTGTAGAGCCGATTTTGAATATCTTTTCAGTTGATGCTATTCATTTGTGGATACGTTTAAGTGATATTGGGATTGTAGCATATTCTAGTAGAGCTTACATGGTACTTTTTGAAGCAATTCACACTTTTCGTTACTTATAATACGCACACCATCGATTTCAGATGCAAGATAAATGGGATCTTCATAAGCATACTTTATCCAATCACCAAAAGGGCCTACCATCAAGACAATCTTATCCCAATAAAGAACAACAGAATCAGTACCACACCAAACAAGCTGTTGAGGTGGTATCTTGGATTTTGTAGAATATTCAGACAGGTTCTTTTGAAAATCTGTAGACACGACCCATAGTCTACCATCAAATGTAAACAATGCCAAAAATTTACCGTTTGGTGAAACGACCATTTTGGTGAATGGGCCTTGAGTCAAACGCTAATTGATGGAATTTAACCAAGATGATTCCCTTTTATAGTTATTAAATTATGATTACCTGATCAGTCACTTCTTTACTATCCACTACAAGCACTGTAGAACCAGTTGCAATCAATACTTCGACGTGTCTACTCAATGTAAATTGAGGTGGAACAACTGTCCAGCTATGCAAAGGCTCTTCCAGTTTGATCTCGGCCATTGGTTTTGGTTGAGGCTCCTCAAAATTAGTGATGGATATCAACTGGAATTTCGAGGTCATTGCTACTAGTCCACCTCCCCATATTTGACACCCAATGATACCATCCTCTTTTGCATCCTGAAATTCAACATAAACATCAACAAAATACCTCAAATAAACAATGCTTATTTTACCTTTCCTAAAGAAAATTGCGTATAATGTCCATGTAAATTGTATAAACGAACTGCTCCATCCTCTGTCACTACAACTAATTGCTCCAGATCTGTCCATCCCAACGAAATGATACGTCCTTTATCCCACTAAAACAAAAAAATATTTTTAACTTTCAAGACAATCAACAGTCCTCCAAAATAAGAGTACCTGAATTTGCTCAATGAGTTTACCAGCACTGGTGTACATGTATATCGTAGGCTTAATGGGCTGTTGTTTTTGAAGTAAAAGTACTTTCTTATCGTCTCTAATCATGGCTAGTAATAACAAGCGTCAGTTGGTTGGTTTTTTCTTGTTGCAAAAAGTGGGTTACCAATAGGACCACCGTACTGAGCACCCGCAATCATAAACTTTGAAAGGTCTGTCTGGTTCCAGGGCATGGAGTATATCTCCTGCTTTCTGTTTTATTTGCTTTTGCGTGAATAAACTTTCTTTTGCATATTACTGTTATGAATACCTGTAAAACCTATCCTATTTTATTCGAAACGAGATGATTAGATGCTTTCCTTTGGAAAGTTTTTTTCTTTTTTCTTTTTTTACGTGAAGCTCAGTCCAATCTGATGTGGGATTAGGTGCCATTTGTTATAGTTGGAATAAAACAAAAGAGAGCTAAAAAGGGGATTGTTTGGTGTTTGGAACCAAAACAAAAAACTGAGGCAGCCATTTCATGTGAGATTACAATGTCCGACGAAACTTGTGCTTTGCACAGAAGACAGCAATAGTTTCTTATTAATAATATATATATATATTTAACAATGAAATCTATGTTAAAGCTAGCTAATATTACACATTTATTTTACTCAACCATGAATGAAAGTTATTGTTATAAAGCAACAGTGGTTTTATTATAATACTAAGCATTTGAAAACTACAAAACAATAGTCTGATAAAGAACTATAGCAACTTACATTTTGATATCAAAAAACACTTAAACAAAGCACTTCTATTATAATACTAACATCTTAACCTTCCTTAACTCGTTTCTTTTCTCATAGACATTTTCTCGAAAAAAGTCTGTATATCAATTATTATTTAAGATAACAATGTGACTTATTCAAAACGAAATAACATATCTCTAAAACAAACAAGGAGAAATAGACCAATCTAGATTGAAAGGTAATTCGATAAATTGACTTTTCTTCCTTGGTAATTTTATGAAGCTAACATTGATCCAACCCTCCTGATGATTTAAAGCACTTAGTTTTCTTGAAGATATATCTTTGCTTATCTTTTGAATCTACATACAAAGATCCATACTATTTCCCTATCATTGTAACTAATTCAACCCCTTAAGGAAGACTCATTCGATGATTGAATTATAAAAAAAGGTTGCTAGTAATAGAGCGGGTTTATTTTTTATCAACATTTTTAATTGGATGGCAATTATACATCATGTTGGTTTCCAGAGCGTAGTATCATTTTGTAGCTCTTAAATCAGTTCTGGGAATCTTAAACTTCTCATAAAGTTTATTTATTTAATAAGTGTAGAGTTAAACATTTTTAAATTCATTTGATGAGATTCCACTTTGACTTGATTTAGTCTTTGGGAAAAAAATATAAGTTCTACTGAAAAATCTCTTAAAAATATTCCTAAGATAAATACAGTAACCATTACAAATAATATGCGTTTCGGATTGACAAAGTTTTAATAAAAGTATTGTGCTTGCTATTATACATTTTAAACCAAGTATTTTTTTTATTTTAGTGCTTCAGTTATTGATTTTAATTAAAATCTGGACTTTTTTTTTATTTAATTTTGCAGACTGCTTCATTTACTTTGTTATACTCGGCTCAAATTATTTAGTTATTGAAATTTTTATATTTTTAAAAACATAAAAAGAATGATATATATTCAATTAATCTATTTAACGCACTGGATATCTCTAAAAAAAAGTTACAAGTAAACGAGCAGTATCTGTTTTTTCGTTGAAGTTGAATGATGAAATTTTAAAAAAAAAACCTAAAAAAAGAGTTTTATTAAACACAAGTGAAAACTAACCTATCATTGCATGGATTCACGGGAACCAGGAAATAGCTGGAAAAGAAAAAAGAAAAAAAAAAGGGCACTTTAATGATAAAAAATGAACTAATAATTCGTTATTAAAGCAAGTGATTCTATTAAAAATGTCTATTTTTAATAAACCAACAAAACACTTTTTAATATGTAAAAATACATATTCCAAATTCAAATCAACGAATTGAACAAAGGGATTATATTTATTTTGGTTCTGGCGAGTCAATCACTTTAATTTCTTTCTTTGATTTCTATAGTATTATCTTTGAGATGATAGTAAGATATTACGAAGAAAGTGATTTATTGAGGGATTTTTTTTTTGACTTTCAAAACTGTATTTAAAAAAATTATGTCATACCGTGAAAAAAACTTCTGTTTTTTACATGTCAAAAGTACTTCTACAAGTAATACATTAATAATAAGTTTATTTTAATTTAGCATATAGCTAAATGTCTATATTTTGTTATATATGTTAAGGATCTTAGATCCAAATATATTTAATTCTCTCTTTATCTTCAATTTATCTAAATAATAACGAAAATGAAGTGTTCCTGTGAATAAAAAGACACGGTCAATTAAATAAGGTTTGACATTTTAAAAGGCTGTAAGCAAGGGTTTGACCAACATAAATGGCGGAGATTTTAAATAAAATCGATCACCCGTTTTTAGTAAAGAAGGAACATCAAACGTGATTTGAGTTTATTTAGAAGGGAGGGTATTTTAGTAAAGTGAAATAAAAAGAAACAAAAAGGGGGTATACGAAGGAATATAATACAGAATGGTGATGAGACTATTCAACAAAGCCATTTGAAAAGTGATAAATATCAACAGCATTTTCAATGGACGAGCTGGAAGGCGAACTCAATTCTATACCGCACGTTTGGTACGTGGAAAGAGGGGCCAAAGGGCATGAATTAATTGGTGTATTAGGATAGTGAACAGGAACAAGTGGCTTTCGTCCCCAGGCCTGGTAGTAATTGAAGTAAGAGTCGTATTCTTTGCCTTCCTTCATCACCGAGTCGAATACCTCTTCACATTTTTCGGATGTAAGAGAAAACGCACTCATAAAAAATTGCTTTTGGCAAGAAATGGCTTCTCTAATACAGCGATCAATGGAAGTAGCAACAGGTCCAGAGTAATCAAATTGCATGGATATTGTTTGTTGGTGGATATCGGTTATTTCGCTCTGACTTGTAAATAATTCGCAGAGTTTTTGAGTCCAGGTTACATCAATACAATGTAGTTGATTCATACGCGCTGTATCTATTTTTTTTTTCTTGGTCAGCTATCAATAGTATACAAAAAAAAAGTCAAGTGCTCCAAACTCCCCGAATACATACATTCTCTGTAAACGCTAGAACTAACAGGTCCAGGATTTTTGATAACAGGATCCAAGTCTCTAATTTCAATGTAGCCACCTGGTTTTAAAACCCTACAAATTTCTCCAATGACAAACTATGTTTTTGTTAGTAACGCAGTCAAACATAACAAGAAATAAGATTTCATTTACCTTTATATTGGAACTAGAGAAACAGTTATATACTAATCTCATATGGACGTAGTCAAAGTATTCATCGGGAAACGGAAGGCCTTTTAAAATATCAACCTGTTGAAAGCTTGTATTAGGTGGTTTTATTTCACTAGGATAGAGTGGAACCATGTCGACACCATAAAACTGAGCGTTCGGAAATTCCGTTGCCATTTCAAGAACCCAAACGCCGGATCCACAGGCCATATCTAGAACACGTGCAGGCGTACTATATTGCTTGGAAGTGAGTACCGTAGTAGTTTTGAACGAGGAGGAAGAGGATGACATCGATGAGCACTCGGATAGGCCATTGATTTTTTCGGTAACAAGTTGTGGAATAGAGTTACCGATGTCTCCTGAAACAGACACAGATCTGGAAAGCATGTCATGAATGGGAGCCGAAAAGTTATTCCCAAAACAATATTTGAGAACATAGTGCTATTGTTTCAGAAAGAAAATTAAGAAAACCAGGTTTTTTTTTTCTATAAATTTGAAACATACTGTGTTTGTCAAGCGATCTTGCTCAATTTCGTCTACTGGAAGACAATATTTATTACTTAAAGTCTGGTACTTTCTACCATTAATGGTGGTTTGGCGGTCATTGCTTAATATGGGTTCGGAAAATGATCGACGAGGAGCTTGTCTTTTATTTATCTCACTTTTACGGCGACCCAGAACTTTTTTAACGTCGACAACGATGGATGAAGGTCTAGTATTTGGTACTGATCGAGTAACAGTAGTTTCGGGTTGATTCCTGCTACAGCTCCTGGATAAAGCACCTGCTGTTAGTGATACCGTTTCAGCAGGGCAGTTATTGCGACGAGTTACTCGTTGTTGATGTTGATGTTGTTGCTGATATACATGATGATGAGTTTTTGAATTGATATTTCCCATTTAAGTCATCAAAATATATACTGTATTTAATTAATAAACGGTAATGAAGATATACTGTAATATATCTGTGTATAATATTTTTTTTTTGTTTAAATTATATTGGTATAAAAAATAAAATGAAAAAAAAAAAAGTGGAAAGAAAAACAAGGAAACTGACCTCTATTTATTTACATTTCTTGCCTATTAAATAACTGGTAGGTTTTAGACCTAGTTTTTTTTTTACCAGGCTTCTCCAGTAACTGAGTTACCCGATTTTTTATACATATATAATCACAATCATTTCCAAAGGCGGTGTTTATTCTATCATTGTTATTTACAGTATTAAGTTATAAACTCTTTTTCATAGAATAACCTAGTACTCTAAATTACACTAAAATTTTGTAACGACTTGAAAGAATAAGTACTGGATTTGACTTTTTCTTTTTGTTCTTTCCCTTTTACACTCCAACCAATCTAGAAAAACAAGAATTCGTTATCATTATTATAACAAGTTTTTTTTCCTTTTTTTTGGTTATGCAATTCACAGATCATTGGATGGCTTCAATTTCGCTGGATAATTATTTTGTACATTTCCTTAGCTCAAAACATGTGTTAGTTGATTCAAAGAGAAGAAGGCATACCCATTATCTGAAACTTGTATCTTTTATTTTTATTTGCAGTCCCATAAAGTGTTATATTATCAGATTTTTGCTAAATAGCATCATCTAACGAATCTTGCTTGTGCATTATATATGTATATTATTTCTCCCAAAACAAACAATAAAATTATACTACGTACAATTAGGTAAACTTGCTTTTTGATTGTATTTCTTATTAGCATAATCATGCTTATTTATATGCTAAGCACAAGGAGTATAGATTAATACCTTTTTGTCTAAAAAAAACCTTAATTTTTTTAACGTGAGCAAAAATTGGATAAAAAAACTTTTTTTTTAATACGTAATTTTAGGTAGAATAATAGTTATTCCCGTTTTCTTCCCCACCTATTCAAAAAGTGAGAGAAGCGGTTTGTTAAATTAAATACCTTTACTGCTCAAGGCTTTGTGTTAATTGAAACGCTGTTTCAATTATTGAACTGTGAATAGTAATAAGTGTCATTTTCAAAGCACACAATGTGCACTCGAAGCATTGTGAAAACATAAGAATTTAAATGAAATACATTCTATATTTACATCATGAGCCAATGGTAAGACAAATATAGAAAATATAATAGCCTATTAAAAGAAACTAATTCTGGGCTATGTTCTCTTTCTCTCATAAAAAAAGAAGTAGGAAAAAGAAGGTTCTATAGTCATGCTTTCTTAAAACCATGTCTATCTTTACGATATGCATAATTAAATTACGTCTTTTAGAGTTTGCCTTATATTTGCTATTGGCTGTTACGCTCCTTGGCACTTTAAATTTTAGATATAGGAAGATGAGGCGCGTTCAATCGATTCGTACGGACCCATTCTGCGTACATATTGATGGTAATATAATATTGATCTGCTCTTGTGCTCAAATTATGTTGAATACCTTCTTATGTTTGTGTGACAGCGGGGCATGGTGCTTTTGATCCAAAAGGAATCTTCAGTAAAGATGATAACATATGGCATCATAATTTATTTTTACACAATTCTAGCTTAACTTTTATAGATACATGTCTACAGTTTTGACATTTTTGGACGGTTTTATTTTATAATAGTTTTAAAGAAATATGGACTTCTATAAGTGCCTAAAATGTCGGGATGATAAGTACCCTAAAATGGATCCTTTCAGAATTTTCGAAAATAGTGACAGAAACAGTTATAAAAAGTCACCAAGTAAATGAAAGCTTCTATTTGTTTTCTCGGAGAAAAGGAGATTTATTGTTTTTTTAAGCATATTTTTATAAAATGGTAGTTTCAAAAAGGTCGAAAATGCTGTCATTTGCCAAAATAAAGTCTTCTTGAAAATAGGGGGAAATCTATTTCATTTTTTGATTTCTGATTAACAAAGAAAAATCCCTCCTCCATAGTATAAAGGCACCCATTAGACCACTTCGCTTTATAGTATATAAGTGTATTATTGATATATATATATATATATATATATATATATATAAAGCGCTTGGACGAAAAGCAAAAAAAGTAAAATCAGATTAATTAAGTTAAGAACACTTCAAATTAAAAATTACACCAAATTGGATAATTATTATTAGAAAACCAATTCTATTATATTTTCAATCGCATATACTCTCGAATATCATAAAGTTGTTTTTGGATTCAAAAGTATATTTTCAATAAGTGCCCCTTTGTCCATACACGCAAATGATAAGAAATTGTTATCAGACTGACAAATCTAGCCATTTAGGTATTTATCAAAAGGTTATTAATTTAACATATTATGTTGTTTATACACTTACTAGTTATATTTGCGAAAGTTATTTTACCGAAATCACTTGGGACCATTTACCACAACTTTTCCAAACTCAAACCAACCTCTCCCAATTGATTCGAATGAAATATTGCAAATATAATAGAATAAAATTTGAAATAACATTAGCTTCATGTGTAATGACATTTTAGCGTAAATCTTTTGTAGATTAAAGTTGAAAAAGGGGTAGGAGGTATATCTATTAAGCACCAAAGTCCTTGTTCTCTCTCATTTTTTTTTTAATATTGCGTCTAAAAAGCTTTCGTGTTTGTAAGTATTATTCCAAGATAATACAACCTGTTTTTTGAGCTTCAGCGATTGATTTTGCGTTTATTTACAAAGTTGACTTTATTAAATCAGATGATTTTTTTTTAAAAAAAAATGAAACAGGCATTGTATATTAGGACACATCCGCCTTAATTTGAAGTTTTTGAATCAAATCGTTATTTTCCCCTTTGAAAACCTTATATCAAGTATCTCATTCTCTTTTTATATCGATGATTTAGACTAAAGGTACATATAATTGCTTCATATAGAGTACTCTGGGATATTACTCTTGCTTAACGTAATGTCTGACAGATTATTTCTTTTATATGTAGAAGTATTTCATATAATTTGGTTTTTTTTAGGAAGAATAACAGTGAGTCATACCCATAGCCTATAAAATGATTGGTCTTGATTGTTTTGAAGGCACAAATTCTATTAATATCTAGTAATATCAATAGATACTGAAAATACATAGTGGTGAGTTTACCCAGAGTATAGTTAAGATAACCGTTTGTATTCAGTCGAAAATCTACATTTAGTAACAATAGATCGCTATTTATTTTTGAAAAAAAGGGGGGGGGGAGAAGGCTTCCAGAAGAACCACAGACTATAGAAATACATTTTAACACCAAGGTGCTTCATATAATATACCCTTCAACCACCATAAAATGGGCATTTTTACATACATTTTATTCTAAATTAAATATCCTATACAATATCCTTTACTTAATGTAAATGCCTCAGTTCTATTATTTGTATATAAAACTTCTTCAGTTTTATTGTCTTTATCTACTCCCATATTT
>VCJL01002094.1:56688-67982 GCA_024139405.1 Backusella mclennaniae | reverse complement strand
AATTGAAAAAATAAAAAAAAAAAAAAAAAGTTTATACTTTTCAAACGAATGTTGATACGTTATGAAAAGATAGTGTTTATCTATGACTTCAAAACCAAGATAGTTTTATTTTTTGATGGGCACCACTCATATTGTACCAAGATCTGAGAAGAACATTTTTTATTTTCTTTAAAGCATCCGTTCCGAGGAATAGCAGAGGAATTAGGCTAGACTGGATCTATATCAATTTTGAAGAAAAGACAAACATGGGGTTGTGGAGAAAGATTAAAAACACGTTTCTGTAAATAACCCAAAACGAGAGATCGTCTTTTAACCGAGACATGTATATATTTAGACGAGAAACCTTCAACTAACCCGAAAAACTGGAAGTAAATCCAAAAACTATATATATAACTAAATATTTTCTTTAATAAAAAAAATACAACTAAAAAAAAAAGAGAGAACAAGCTTTCCTAACATTGGCGATTGTGGTCTTTTTCGGATCACCTCGAAAATATCTTTTAGCCATGGTAAATTTCAATCTGCGTCATTTTTAGCGTGGCTGACTAATTCCTTAAATGTCAACTTCCCGAAATAGTCAATATATTTCGCTTTACCATGACAGCCAAATATTAAAAAAAAAAATCTAGATTTCACTTTTATATGATCTGATAAATATAACAGCAATTAGAATAAAACGACAATATCCTTTTAAATGAATCGTAATATGGATTGTAACACATGATAAAGGAAATACAGTCAACAAACTATAAGCTCGAAAAGATCATAGACTTTTCATGAAACCATGCTGGTGTTATAGAATTCATAGGCCATATTTACTTTATTACCACTGGATATGTGGTACCTGATATCTTTATTTTATCTCTTTGAAAAACATCCATTCAAATACACAACAAATAAACAAACGATATTGCGTAGTTGTGACTTAGTAGGAACTGATTTACAAAATGTGGTTGAACCACTCTGTGTCCCAAAAACGGTTAATCATTAAACGAAGATAGATATCAGGATAAAAATATATTCTAGAATGTGATTGAAGTCCCGGCTTTCATTTCTTCAACAAGTTGACATTACCAAAATATGAACTTGACAACTCTTTTTGAAATTATCAAAAGGCATTCCATCCATATTCTGCGCAGAGATGAGGGAACAAATATTCAATATATAAAAGGCACATGCACTTTGGATAAATCAACGTGATTATATTATCGATAATATATTCTGATTTTGATTATTGCATGTAAAAAAAAAAAGTTTTTTTCATGATGTTTTTTTTTTTTAAAGATCGATCCAATCATTTACAAAAAAGGATATTTAACTCCAAATAGAAATTCAATGGAGTATTGATGAAACCAAGGAGTTATTATTGGTTTAGGGTTTTGAAACCTGGCCGCCAGAATATAAAAGAGACTCGAATTTGATGCTTTTCTTTTTTTTTTTCACTTTACAAATTTAACTTTCTTTAAGCATATACAAAACATTTACATTTTCATCATGCATTTTCCTAATATTTTCAAGAGAACCAACAGTGATAAATCTGTTGAGAAGGCTGACTCCATTAGAAGCGAAGATAGTCTCAAACAGCAAAATTTGCCCAAAGGTTTTGCTAACGATGTGATGAGAACATCCAAGACTCCTGATACCCTTTATGGCTTTGACGATCCTATGGCTAGACGCCTTGGTCCTGTTCCTACTTCTGATCCCACCAATACCGGCGCATAAATTACTCTAATACCAGTTACCCATTATCTATTATTTGACCTCATTTATTACTACTCTATATTCATATTCAATCTTTCTAATTAATAAATATAAAGTGATTCATATCTATATAAGATCTATCTTAATCTAAATATCAAATTGTTTTTTTTTTTACATGGAAAACCTTATCATAAGCGTTGTAAGTTTATACTTATCGTATTTCAAAGTAAAATATACCTTTGTAATCGTAAATTTTACCTTTGTATTATTTGCTATCATGCTTTGAATGAATGTGATGAGCTGTATACCTATATTTTACTTTGTCATATTTCAAAATCACATTCCATTTCGTTGTTACACCATTTTCCGAATTAGTCGTTACATTAGAGCATTTGCTTGGTTGCGCATACCTCGGACGGTCTATCGTTTATCCAAACATGTAGAAAACAGGAGCGGCTATACGTTTAGAAGGAAACTTTATTTTCATTGATCTTGTTCTTTTTTATTTATATATAATATAATACGTAATTGTAAAAACAGTGATGCATTCCAATTGCTTTTGTATTTGTATAAATCAAAAGTGAAAAAGTAAAAGAATTGCATGACATTATGTTTCCGTGGAAAGAAAAGCTAAACGCTGATTTCAAGACAGCTTGTTTTTTTATTGGTCCCATCGGAACATTCGTATCACAAAAAGGGGGGTTTTTTTTTCAACTTTATTGAGATTTACGTTTAAAATTCAAAAGCTTCTTTCTTATGCCATAGCAGAACGCTTGTATCATAGAACTTCTGAATGGAATGTATGATATTGGTCTATATTAAATAACCCTCTTTTGTACTTAATTGTGGATTTAACTTTTCAATTATATCACATTTAAGAAAAAAAAGCAAGAATAGTACACACTAATGAAAGAAAGTCTTTATGAAGTGCCACATCAGCATTACATAGTCTTTTAATAAATCTTATTGGCAGTTGAATAGCTCTACCCAATATTTGAACGTTTGCTGTTTTTAAGGTTTTCTAATGGTATTTTTTTTATAAGTTTATGATTTGCATTTACCTCAAGGAAATCTTTATTCCTCAATATCGGTGACTAGGCTAGCATGATCAATCGAAACTAGACGTATCCTTTTCTTCTTATTGACAATACATTCTCGCTTATCTTGCCATCAAGTTTTTATGCTTTTATAGTCAGTAAAATTAGCACATTTATTTTGTAATGTTGCGTACCTATATTTTTTGATGAATAGAGGTCGTTAAAAAGCACCACTTGTCAATAAATTAAAACCAACAAATACTTCATTTTCTAATGATATTTGTCTCATTTCTTTTTTCATTGTTCCAACGGATCCACATTTGAAAAAAACTCCACTTAATATAAGGAATTATCATGAAAAGTTTTCCAGTCTGTAACTCTGAGCCAAAATTATATGTGAAGCATGAAAACGAGTACATTTCTCTGATGGCTTTCTAAAATCTATGCAATTTCAAACCAAACTTGGAAACTATAAGCTCTGGTAAATAATTCGCCGCTTTTTTTTTTCATACTGTACTAATGCACGATAATTTGATACAATATATACTATACTAAGTGTGTATATGAATCATTTATGATATAATTATCATACTTAATACATTGTAGCCTTTAATACATAGTGATCCGTCAAATCGTCCCATTGTCCAGAACCAACTCGTCTCATTGGCTAGTTTATTTCCCAGATTTCACTGAAGTTGAAAACACGAACATGGCGAAATACCTTTTTTTCTTTATTGTTTCCCAACTTACACAATGTCCTCATCAAAAGCAGATCCCAGAAGAGAAGATAAAATCATTCCTTTTCATCTTCCATCAAAGAATGACGAAGAAGAAGACTGGGCTCCTACTTTTGCTACTTTTGCTTGTAAGTTGATCATATAATAAGGCATAGATGACCACCAAACGTTCTCATCATTTCTTTTTCTTTGAACAAATAGCAATGGGTAGCATCATGACAAGAGTAAGTTGCTGAAATAAGAGTAAATAGAAGTAATAGGAAGTACTCATGGGTTACCGGAAAATATTATAGAATCGCTTCAAGATGGTCCCTTGGGTAGCCGGTTATTTTGGACTTGTCGCCTTCTTGAACACAAGAAAGACCTTAAAGCCAAAGGATTCTATGGCCAACAGTGGTGTTATGTAAGTAGAATGAGGAGGACTATAAAAAGGGGAAAGGAAACTGATATGTGATATTAGGCTTGCAATGGTTTCACTCTTCACTTATTATCTTAATATTTTTCTTGTTCACAAAAAGACAATGGAAGCTGTAGCAAGCGGTGATGTGATTGTCGAAGGAATTTAGATGATTTTATGTGTATGAATTGAATTATAAAATTGACGTTGGCATCTTTATTATTATTGCTATATTATATATTTTTAAATAATGTATCTGAAAAATAGTAATTGATGAAAGGATGTGCGTTTTGGAATAAATAAAATGTGTGTTATACAGTAAGAGATATGTTTTTTTTTTTTAAAGTCTGAATCTGAAATCTAGGCGATTACTGCCTTCGCTTTTTGTTGTTTGTAAGTATTTCTTCTTTTCATCATCAGACATTGAGTTCCATTTGCGAGTTCGGTACTTATTAGTCAAAGAATATCTTGTTCTTTGGAATATAAACATGACACTAGTTGCAATTAATAGACCAATGTTGATCCAGTTACCAGTGTGAAATCTTGGTGCATCGCTAGCCCCTATATTACAAATTATTTATTAGTTTTCTTATCATGTATTGTATACAACTAGTATCTACATATGTGCCTACTTACGATAGATTTGGGATCCTGGAAGTCCACAAATGTTGGCTGATCCAATAACAGCACCCAAGGCAAGCGTACGCTTTCCAATAGGCGCAAGATTAGATGACATCCAAGCAATTTGCATGCCGTGCCACGAAGGGGAAGAAGCAACAAATAATGCAGCTGTGTAAAAACTCCATCTTCCAGCATTATCAGGTAAAAGCTCCAACGCTAAAAATCCAGCTATTGACCAGATACAACCAATCAGTGCAAAGAGAGAATAGTTTCCATATTTATCAGCAATTTTTGCAATAAGAATAGAAAAGAAGAGGCCAATAAAGTAGGATGGCACTGTAAGCAAATTACTAGTGGTAACTGGGAATCCGTAGCCTTTAATTAGTGTGGGAAGATAGGTACTAATAGGGGTATGTGGCATTATACTATATGTAGTAGAAGAGGTTAATATAAGATGAAATATAATACTGGATTTTTCAAACATACCCAAGGAATGTAATAATCAAATGAACCCAAAGCTTCGAATCAGTTAGACTAATTTTAACGTCATGAAGGGTAATGCGTTCATGCTGCTCTTTTTTGGTTCTATCATCACGAATAATACGAGTGATTGCAATTTGTTTTTGACGCTCTGTGAACCATCCTTGTTTGCCGCGCAATAAACCATGAGTTGAGTATGGACTTCCTGGAACGTAAAAGCTATAATTTTGTAATGAGTTATCTATTGTTTTTAATATATATCTTTGTTCTTTATATTACTTACAATGCAATAACACCAACAATATGTGTGAAAATACCGTCAATAATAAATAGCCATTTCCAGCCTTCCAGACCTCCAATTCCAGACATTCGAAATACACCAAAAGAAATCAATCCTGAAAATGCAGAAGCAAACGATTGGATTCCCCAAAACCATGCTAGACGGGTAGCCAGCTCGTTTGTTTTATACCATCCGGTAAGATAAAATAGAGAGGCGGGTATAAAACCAGCTTCAGTTAATGCGACGAAGAAACGAACAGCAATATAGCCATCAAAGTTCTATATAGTAGAGAAAAAAAAAGGAGATACTATTAGCATAGTTCTTTTGTTTTGTATTTTGAATAAACATCTCTTTCATTACATGAATTAAGGCATGAGCCCAAGTGCAAATAGCCCATGAGTTCATCAAGATGGGAATCCATCTATGTGCCCCTACACGCTTGACAATAGGATTGGTGACAAGTGTACCAGCAGTAAATATTACAGAGTGAACAAGTGTACCGGTATTGACACTGAAAGTGAATATATTAAAAAAAAAAAGTGTGCGGAAAGAGATTAGTCAAAAACTTAGTTCAACAATACTCCCAGTTTTTACTTCTAACAACTATACTCACCCGTCAATACCAAAACCGAGATCAGCAGGAAGATTATCAGAAATTGCATTGGCTATTTTTTTTTTTTTTAAAAAAAAAAAAAGATGAGTATTGAATCATAAATGATGTAGACAATTAACTTACATATATTCGTTCTATCCATGTTTAGGACAAATGTCATCAAAAGAACAAATGTCATTAGTCTAACATCAATCTTGTTAATCACTTCACGCTCTTCCTCTGGAGTCCATTCAAGATCATGAACATAGCCTTCTGTTGTGATTTCACTTCCATCTGAACTGTAAATGGAGGATCTATCATCCAGCTTCTTCTTATCATCCAGGATTTCAACACTGAGCACCTCGATTTTTTCTTTTACAGTCTTTTCAGATAGCACTGAAGTCATTTTAAGAATATTATAATAGAGGGAGATGGTTTGATATGAGAACAGCCCGAATGACAGTAGGGTTTATATAGGTGTCAATAGATATTACCTTTGAAAATCCGAAAATCTTGAGTTTCTTTTAGATTGTGTTCAGAACCAAAGTTACACTTTGTTTTATTTTTACCTAAAAAGAAAACAAAAAACAGGATAGCCTTATCTTCATGGCATTATTCAAATCCAATATTACATCATTCTCTCTTTTATTTATACATGCCTTATTTTTTTTAAAGTACTTTTCATCTCCCAGCTTGTGAATTTCCCCGCTCTTTGGAACACCCTGATTCTTCGAATCTCGGTTTCATGTTGCACCAATTTCTTTAAGCGGATCAAATTGTTTTAATAACGATTATCCATCTCTTTATTTGCTTATCATTTTAATGCTTAAATTAAGATAGCTATGTGCATAAATTTAGTTTTGACATCAATGCAGATACAACTTTCTGAGCTTCTATTATTTGTTTGCAACTTCTGGATAAAGAAGTTTGGACAAAAAAATACCGTTTGGAACGCATATTATAGAATTAAATAGTCATATATCCTATCCATACCAGCGTTCTGTTTGCATTTGGGGTTGATGGCGCAATATGTGAATTAAATGTCATTAAAAACATTAGCATTTTTCATGCGAATGAAAATTCAGCTTAATGTTGCACGAAAAGATACTACAATGTTTGCTAAATCACATCATTTTTCAACACATTGCGCATGAAAAGTGCCATTTTGCCAGAATCTGATTTTTGGAATTCGCTTCGTTCCAAGTGCAATGTATCCCCCCCCCCTTTTTTTTTTACTGGGTGTTTTTTCTCATATTTCTGAACCTGTAAAATATGACAGAAGCCGGCTATCCCATAGTACAAGATATTGTGTTTTTTACTGATTGATTGAAAAATTTTGTAAAACAGGCTTAACTAATCATTTGTTCTTGACATAAGACAAATAATTATCCTCTTTATTAAATAATACCCCAACTATAATAACAGTAGTAGGGAATGATATATATATATATAATTTATTTTATGTATTAAAGTAAATTTTATGGTAACATTCTAGATTTTTTCCTTTGATCTGTTTGGTAGATTGGTGTCTTTTCATCCTCAAAGTATATAGTAGTGAATCCTGATCCGTTTGTCACCTGCTTTGCCTCCTGTCCATTTATTTTTGCATCACCTTGTGTTGCTTCATTTAGTTTTTGGAATATCTCATCGTTAATGTAATACGTTTTGAATAGACCTTCCAGTAATTGGATACGATCTTCCATTTTTCGTAATTTTAACTCATCACTATAATTGCAGTCGTTCATATTGAGTGGCGTCATTTCAAGTGTCGTTGAATGAGATGCTTCCGGTAGTGAATAGTATTTACCACGTACTCGACTCACCATTGGAATAGGTGAATTGTTTGCGTTGAGTTGATCTCGCAAGTCTTCTTTTAGTGTCTTACTTCTTCTTCTCCAAGACATGTGATGGACAATACACCAAGGTATGGCCATGATAACGCTAAAAACATCACCAGCTGATACTAAACCGCCTACTATGGTTGATACCCTCTGTTCTTTGATAAAATGAACAGAGTATTTACTTGGCTTCACATATATATAAATTGTAGAAATAAAACCATCAGCATTTCAAACTTTGTTCTTCATTTATTTAATTAAATCACCATCTTTGTCCCTTTGGGACAAAGTCTGGCTGTACTAGAAATAACATATTGCCAGGGACGAATGGAAAAATGTGGATTGCGTATGCCATGTTCATGATTGAACAGAGGGACGGAAAGATACTACAGTAGAGTCTGGCATTTGGAAACACTGGATTTGCGAAAAGATTGCATGTTTCGTCAAATATGTTGACTCTATTGGCTCCAATGGATATTTTGGCTCTGTTTTAGAAACCGGAAACAGCATTTCAATCCATATTCGTGTTTCCAAATGCCAGACTATACTGTACTATACACTTAATTCATAAAACATTAAAATGCATTTAGGTTTTAAAGAAGATATATATTATTTTCTTTCATACATCTGTTTTATTTTTGTTAAATAATAATAGAAAAAAGAGAATAAGTAGGAGTAAATTTTTTTTCCGCTATATAAAAAGGGGGGGATGCAAAGCTTGATAATCTATAATTTTTTTTTTGTTTGATTTTTTTTGAGGGGGAAATTCCAAATGGTCTGTGGGGATAAAGGTGTGTGCGTGTTGAAAATTAAGGGAGAAAAAAAAGAGAGAAAGGTGATTAAATGTTAGACTAAAGGAAGAAAATTAAGCAGTGGGTTCAGCTGGCTTATTACGATGCTGCTCTGCAGCGTTCAAGACGTTCATGATTTGAGTTTGCTGCTCGGCATTTAAGTCCTTTGTCAAAAGGGTATAGGAGGCAGTGTTGTTTTGTTGAAGACCACGGAAAACTTCTTCGAATCTAATATAGGGATCAATTTCATCCAAAGGTGATTCGAATAAAATCTCTTCCTCGATTTCCTCCTCGTCAAAGTCATCAAAATCACTTTCTCCCCCGTTATGTGAAGCGGCTTGGTTTGCGAGATATTCAAGATATTCGGCATCCTGATCAGGAACGTCTTCATCTATTATAAATGCATCTGTTAGTACCAAACCCTATACTCATTTAATTGAGAGTCACTACTTACCATCATTTTCTTCAATCTCATCCTCGTCACCACTTGCACCATCAAATCCACTAACATCATCCCCAAAGTCATCGTCAAAATCACCATATAATTTCTCCATGTTCTCACGGTTCTCCATGGCCTTTGGTAAGGTTTGGAAAATAGTGATTAAACAAGTCAAAAGTTGAGACCAACCGGAATGAAGTGAGGCAGGAACAGACTCGCTTGGTAATTCCAAAAGGGCACAGACGGCAACAATAACAAGCTTCTTATCATGGACACGGGAGAATTTAGATAAGGTGTTGAACCACAATGTAAAGAAGCCTTGTGTCCAGTTATTTTCCTCCAACAAGCGAAGTGTAAGAGCAGGATTATAGTAGATACAGTTAACGACAACTTCAATACAATGGACCTTGAATTCGGTGGTCTTCATGGAACCAGTAAAGATGTATTGGAAAGCGAGGTTAAGGAAAGGAGCAATGCACATATCGACATGACCACGGCAGTTGAGGAGGACAGATTCCATTAATTTACAGGCGCAAACGCGGTCATTTTCACCGACACGGTCACTCTTCATTACGGTATCGATGATATCAAACATCATTTGTTGGACTTGCTCGTTAGAGGTGAATACATCTTTACCATAGGAAATGTAGTTATCGAGAGGAGGAAGCATCTCTTCCATATAATCAATACCAGAATCTTTGAAGGCCTTGTAGATCAACTCAAACACGCTCCACATGGTAGGAGTAACACGCTTAGAAGAGAAGGTACAAGAATCAATGATTTCAAAGATTTCATCATATAAATCCAAAATCTTGTTTTCTAAAGTATAGGTAATGACGGGTAAAAGTGCATTTTCCAACTGCTGAAGGACTTCGGGGGTGCTCTCTAAGCTGAGAATCAATGTACCAATTGTCTTTAATACACCCATAGCGGCCATGGTCTTGTCGCTCACTTCATCAATATCCCCAACGAAGTCCTCATCATCACCATTCAAGTTGTTGTTTTGATTGAGATCTTCCATGATGCGCAAGAACGTATCACGTAACTGGGTACAAAGCTGAACAGCAAAAGGTGTCAATTGTTCGGCAAACACTTCTACAAACTCCTCCATGACATTGGCCAAGGTATCAATATCAATTTCATTTGTCAAATTAAGCAATTCCTGCATGATGAGAGGAAGATTGGGTGCCATGGCGTTACGGACAGATTCGTGACGGATCATGGGCTGTAAGGCGAGACAGGCCTGGACACGGACGGGCAAATCATTGTCTCGGATACAGTCAGTAACAGACTGATAAAGGGTAGCCAAATTTTGTTCATTAGCAAAATCGAGATCGCTGAAATGGCGAGTCAAATCACAAGCACGTGCTCTAAGGAAATGACACTTGCTCTTGAATTCGGGGAATACGTGGGTAACAAAGAAAGGCTCCATCATGTTGGCAACAGCTGACTTTTTTTGTAAGATTTGATAGGCCAAACCACCAATCATACACAAAGCACCATCCTTTTCCTTAGGGTTTCTCTGTTCCTCAGGAGCTTCAATATACTTGTTGAGAACGCTGTTGATGAAGTTGAGGATACCCATAAATGTGTACTTTTTACGGTCGCGAGATAAATCAAGCAAAAAGTTCATTGCGTTTGTCTGAGGAGAATGAAAATCCTCAAGAGGATCGACCTTTTTATGAACAAACTCGACAGGATCTTCATCCCAGAGTTCCTGATCTTGCTCAGAGAAACAGAGCTGAGGGAAGATAAAGTGAGCGACAAGTGTCTCGACGTGAGGCTTCAATAATTGCCAGGTTCCCTTGTTCTTTACACAATCAGCAAAGAAGGAAGAGGTCAAAGCAAGAATTTTGCTGGGAATCCAAATTTCCTTTTTAATCCAAAGTTCCACCTGACCAAGGTAAGCTTGAAGAATGTTTGGAGCAAAGTTTGCGGCAAAGCTCTTGGCAAAAGCAGCATATTCTGACGAGCCACGAGGGAGAAGAGCTGGGTTACCGTATTTAGAGAATAAACGGTTCAAGCAGTGATAAGCCCACTTCTTTGTCTTCCACCAAGGATATTTGTCACGGTCTTCGGGGTCAGCAGGTAAAGCCTCAGAAGGAATCTTCTTTTCAATCAATTGGAGGAATAGAGTTCCCCAAGGAACAAGAGAGCTGTGATCCTGAAGGGATTTTGGCAACTCGCTCTGAATACCAGAGTGGTAGATTTTAAGAGCCAATTTAAGCATCTCTGCTGCCTCGTTACTGTCGTTGTTGATCAAATTGGAGCAGATGTTTTGAATTGCAGGGAATGTTAATTTTACAAGTTGTCTGAAAGGTTCACGACGAGAACCGGTCTTCCATCTAATCATTAAACGATAAGTCCACACGTACCGGTTT
>VCJL01002093.1:3298-21779 GCA_024139405.1 Backusella mclennaniae | reverse complement strand
TGGACCTTCGCTTATGGTTCAAACGCTACGCTGTTGGCAAAGGCTTGCGCCTGCGGTGGGCGTCCGGGGGGAAGGTTTTTTCGAAATCAGATGAGGCATTCAAACGTCATAAATGATTATGAAAGAAAAGTGAATTCAGATATTCGAAATGTCAAGATGAACATTTATTTTATTAACCAATGTATAACATAAATAATTTTTTTACCATACTACACAAATTGAACAATTGGCTGAAAGTGTCATTATATTCAGACCCAGAAGATAACTTTAAATATTCATAAATTATGAATTGATATTACTCTATGACAAAGAGCTTTAGACACTTAAAATTTGGTAAATAAAATGACAGTACTATTCTATATAAAAATATGCAAAAATATAAGTAGGTTTACTACTGAAAAGTAGCGAAATAAACCACAAAACTAACCTTAAACCAATTCAAACTCCATGTAATTTTAATTAAAGGCAACTGGATTTTTATATATGTTATGATATGTCATGATGATTTCGCGCAAGTGACAAACTAATAGGTTAAAAGCAAAAATAAATTTCGCGGATTGTCACACTTGGTTGGTTTTTTAGCAAAACAATTTTCGCAAAATAGTAAACCTTTTTTGGTCAAATCACACGCCTTTTTTGGACATGTTAGAAAACTTTATTCGTGTTTTTACAAAATAAATTTGGTCAATGTGCAAATATTTATTCGCGCAGGGGAAAAGGGTAAAGAGGAAACTTTGATATAACTGTACTGCACAACACAATAATAGTTGTCTTATAAATAGCAGAATTGAAGATTCTCTTCTACAATAGTCATCAAATATACCTTGATAAGATATGATATTCCTTAACTTGACTCTTAGATCAATAGGTCTTCTCTTTCTTGAATAGTCTTATATTACCACATTGAATCGTATCAACTCGATCTGCGCCATTTATATTTGCAAGCATATTTATTCCTTTCATCTCGTAGTAAATCCATCAACTATCCAAATGAAATAGTGGCTAGGAATCAGATTTATAAAGACAGTGACGTTGACTGATAAATGAAAGAGAATTTCATCACGCTTATTGACTGGAAAAAAAAAAAGATTTCCCTCTTCTTTACTCCCTTCATCGCATTTGTGTGTTTTTATCCATGTCAGATCGTATAATACAACAACGGTGGCTTATAAGGGAGCTAAAGCGAGAAAAGAAACGTCGACTCAGGCGTGAGGAACTGCAAATACAGGGTAAGCATACATGCTTATTGACAAGTATCATAAAAATTCACAACACTAACAACCCTTCCCTTTTTGCATATTCTATTCGTAGCTGCTATTTGTACAAGTTGTGGTCAAACAGGACATCGTGATGCTAGATCTTGGTCCTGTCAAAATAACAGTAAGTACATGGTAAAAGAGTGCTTGATGAAAGGACTCACCTGTTTATTTTGCTACAGGTCACTTTGGTCAGCTCACAAGAAGACAACGAGAGGCTCAGGAGCAAAGGGAGAGAAGAGCTGGAGGCAGACGAATTAGAGAACGTGTAAGAAATACTGCTGTCCGTCAGTGCCGTTACTGTATAAACGATGGCTGTCTACCTCATTCTAGCCGTAGAAGCACGCGATGCCATGCCCATATCCCTAATTTCTCTGAGGTCTCTGAAACATTACTTGGTCCTAACTCTGGAAAAAGAGTTAGAAAGTGCACTCTTTACCATGATGTCAGAGCTCGTGGTCCAACCAGATCCCATAGAATGAGGGAAAAAAGGGCAGTCATTCGTGAGGTAAATCGAGTGGTGGATTGGGTCAATCAAGTCGCTATAAAAGCACAGGCTTTCCTCAGCTTTTATATGTTGCATACATTCTCAAATCAAGCCCGCAATCCTGACGATCCCAACATTACTGAGCTTCTACCTTCGGTTTTTACTGAGAATTGTATATATAGATTCATTCAAATGATTGTGGGCCGGCCTATAACTAACAATGGAACTGCAATGCCTACTGATCGTATCGCTGTGTTTGAACATTACAAGTCTCTATTTGAAGATGCTAGCACTTGTTCTGTTCCAAACATACCCTCGTATTCTAACTGCTTGGCTCAAGAATACCTTGTCAGAGAATTGCGTCGCCGGAGACGACAACGTGTCTTGAAGTCTGTATTAAATATAATCAATGCCGATACACCAGAGTTTACGATTCGCCTCAACCTTGATGCCCATTTTATCAGAGACTTGACTGATTTTATTAGAAATACTCGTGGTCGTTTAGAAAGATCGCGAATCTACTTACAAGGTGGTTCCATATTGCATGCCCGTGATTGCTTCCAAAGTACAGCAGCATCAATCTGTGTATGTACCAAGCTGCACTCTTTGCTTCCTTGTTCCCACTTTATCAAGAAGTTTGTTACTTTTACTAGCAATTGCTGGAGACGCATGTTTGCACTTGCAGGTGTACCACTTGTTCAAGATGGTCCAAGAACAACAGGATTTCCTCACATGGTCCAAAATCTAGATGCATTTGCACAGTCTCTCGACTTTAAAAAGGTCAGATTGGCAAATAGGTAAGGTTATTTATCTTTTATATATATATATGTATACACTCTCACACTTTTAAAAGTGAGGACAACCTCCTTCACTACAACCTTCGATACCCGCCGAATGATGTCCCGTATGTCTTTGATGATCTGATTCGAACAGATGGCCATACCATAGAGTTTATTTTTGATGTCAAAATGTCTGAAAGTTTGCCTGACCTTACCATGAATGATCTTGCTTTTGAACAGATGGATCAATTTCATCAATACCCTATCCTTCCTGGTCATCGACATCTTGTTACTTCAGTGGACGAGCATGGCAGAGACGTCCAATTTTCAAACAACGAGTGGTATTATAAAGCAGGTATTATGAAGCGAAGATGGAACCAGCAGGAGAAGAAGAAGGAGTTGGGGATCACTGACATTGAATCAGCGTTACCGTCAAGAAAGACAGCTGATCCAGATTACTTTGCCAATTGTTGTGAAATTATATTTGATGGTCTACCTCGACTCTGCTCGTTTTATGGGTCTGACTTTGCTAATGACCGTTTCTTAAACTACGTGGGTGCTCAGAAAATGGCAAATGAGGTGACTAACATCTTTGTGAACGGTGGTAACAAGTACTTATATCGTAATAAAGAGGAGTAAGTATAAAAGCAAGGCTATTTTATACAAAGTATTCATATAGTCTTATTATTATTATTATTATAAAGTGAAAGATTACCTTTACTGCTTCTTGGTTCAAAGGGAACCAATTCTATTCGTGGAAAAAAGAGTTCAATGGCTTCCAAGGCTATCCGTGCTCTCAAAAGGGCTGAGAAAGCGGGTCTCTTACTCGTGTGCAAAGTTAATGAGGATTACACATCAAAGGTGTGCTGTTCGTGTCACCAACAAAGCAATGAATGCATAAAAGTTTTCAATAGGTTTAGTGGGCTTCGAGTTTCTCTGTGGGGTGTGCTGCAATGCCAAAATTGTCACCAGATCTGGAATAGAGACAAGAACGCCTGTACCAACATTGCCTATCTTGCTAATCTTGAACGAACCGGTCAGGAGAGGCCCGAAGTATTTTCTCGTCAAATTCCATATGTACCGCCACCTTCTACTTCTTCCGGAGGTGCCTCAAACCATGATTTGACAGATACTGCTCTTGGCCCCACGCCTTCCCAACAACTTGGCGATGACTCTGCTCCTCTCAATTTGTAACATTATTTTATCCTTTGGGCTGATTAAACTTCCCTTTTTTACACATTTCACCTTCTAGGGAAGAGTTGATACAATGAGGATGCCAGATATTTTCCCGGGAATATTTGGCATCTGAAAGGTTCCTCTAGGTAGGTTTTAAGAAATGAAAATATATTGACTTTGATTACTAATTTACTCCTTCTTCACAGTGGTAAGTGATGACATATTTAGAAATGATAAACAAGTACACATAGATTCTAACGGTCAGTATCTCTTTTTTCAAACCAACCCTTCATCTTGACATCTTGGTTCTTTTATGTGAGTATGAATATTTATAATACAATTAAAACATTACATTGACCTTGTTCCTTTCCATTAGCTCATATCTCTTTCTCCCGCGCCAATATTGTTGTACCAATTGACCAAAATTCTTTCCTGGTTAAACCAATCACTTTGCCACTTTGACGAAACCTAATTTCACTTTTGACCAACTGGTTTGCCATTTGCGCGAATTCTTACTGAAAAACCAGTATGCTACAAGTACCCTCTTTTCTTTGTCACTTTGCTCTAATAAGGTGTAATTTAAAATAGTCAACTGTAAAGCAGTAACGCGATTGAATGCTGTTGCAAAAAATGTCAAACGGTGTTGTAAATAATATAAACAAACAATTTTTTGTCAAACGAAGGGGCTGGTCAATAGATTTTTAAAGCCGCCTTCTTTTGGATTTCGTCAAGTGCTTCTGAATCGATATGAAAAGAAAAAAAAATAGACGATATAAGCCCATCTTGTATGTATATACGCATTTATTTTGCATCTTACTATGTAATAAAATATCGAATGGAGTCTCTTGAACGAAAAAAAGGGCGGATGATTTTGTATATAAAATAAATGAGGTGATTTTTTTATGGCACGCTGCTTATGCTCAAAGTGAGTACCAATTTTAATTCCATTACATTATAGCGATAAAGAATGGTTTTAACGTTGATTATCGCCAACCCAAGTTTAATTCAGTACATAGGACTAGTATAAAAGATGCTTACCAATCAATAGATCAGCTAAATATATAAAAGTTGTGCCAGAAAAAGATTTAGAAAATGTCAATAAGACCGGTCTACTGTGCATATAATTATTAGTGAACAAACTAGAATGCTATTATCTAAAAAAGAAGAGATATGATACAAAACACACACAAAGGGAGTAAGAAAAGCCATCATTACCACATGTTCAAGTGTGATATCTTCAAACAAGAGAAACTAAATCACCCTACCTTTTATTTGAATCTAATAAATGCATAGTGTGATTAATTACGCCTTGAAATTTATTCGAAAGTAAGGGGACAGTGGTATTCTGTTTAAGATGAAAAGAACCCCCCCCCCCCTCAAACGTAATTATGCTGTTTTTGGATTATTTTTTTTAAGAAAAAAAAAAGTTAAATGACTTTGATTACAATCATCTACGGGCCAGGAAAGAATGGAATGCTTCATTTTGTACAGTAGGTTAATAAAAGCAGATAAGTTTAATATAAACTTTTTAGCTAATTTTTTTTATTTTTTTTATTATGTATACATGTACTATGTTCCTCATTTCAAGAAAGGCTTTACACGAGAATAAAGACAAGGGTCACATACTCTGGCCCATTCGCCAGTATCATCAGAAAGGAATAGAGGCAATCGGTTTGCACTATGCGATTGGCAGAAAATATGTCCACAGCTAAAAGAATGTGATGAATACAACCTGCCTTTAATCCCATTTCTACACATTTTACCTTCTACAATGGTGTTTTCTATTGAAAAAATTAAACTTTACCTTGCAAGGATGAGCATCATTTGAAGAGAATTCACAAGTAGAAACTTGGGTATCCAGTACCCATTGCTTTTTACTTTTCATTCGAAACTGTTCAAGTCGTTTTTGACGAGTTAGTTCAAGTAAATAAGTATGATAGGCCAGTCCCTGCTTATGAAACTGTAGTAATCTCTAAAAGAGGGAAAAAGTTTATTATAAGGGGTATAAGTAAAATAAATAGAATTATATAAAAATACAAAAAGTAAATCCACACACACACACACACACTACCAAGGACGCTCCAAAATATCATAACAATTAATTACCTTTGGAAGCAATCCCGGTTCTGTTGTGACACACAGCCCCGAGATGACAATGTTCTTTGGACGTCCTTCATGATCATAATCTTTATCTCTGATTTCTCCTAAACCGATACCCATCCATTGACTCAGGCTCCATTTTATCCGAGCCCATTGCGTCTCTTGTGTAGCCTCTCCCCATAGGTGGTGAGATAAATCTGTACAGAGCTTATCATCCTTTTGCTTTGTGTGATGCACAATGGTATTTGAATAGGTGGTGATGGCTTCTGGCAGGTAGCCTTCCATCTCTAGTTGGTTTGTCAATACAAATGGAATGTCGGATGGGTGACTGAATTGTATGGATGCCTCATTTTGTATGGATTTTTCAACCTTCTCCATCTGATGATCGTAATCGGGGATGGGTGAGGTGCGAGGGGATGGGTGGTCAACCGGTGTTGTCGGCAAATCACCATCTGACGATGAGGTATTCTTGCTTAAACTTGGCTGACTTGTGGGATGGTTATTACAAGATTCGCGGGTCATATAGTGAGGCGCATTATGAAAATCATCGGGATGCTTATAAATGTGTTAATCAGTCTAAACTTATAAATCATCCCCCCCCCCTTTCCCGCTTTTTTTCAATCACTATAATAGGATATACCTTTTCTAAAATTAAATCAGTGTTATCTTTTTGTTTACAATCAGGAGTGTTACTCTCCAGGGGAAGTGCATCATCTTCTTTAAATGACTTTAATATCTTTGGGAGCGGGTTTATTGAACGGGTTGGTTTAGGAACATGATCCTCCTCATGACTGCTGGCGGTAGTAGAGGTGGTAAGACTATCAATTGAATCTCTTTTATATTGTATCCTGTCATTAGAAGCATTTACAATATGACTGTCACTATTATTAGGAGATAATCTACTGATTCTCTTCTTGTTTGTAGGGCACCATGAGTTTCTTCTTGAATCTTCTTCGTCTTTGGATGGTGCATGCTTTTTTGTGGTCACACTAGAATTTCTCTTCTTTTTACTCTTAGTGTCATGATTGTGATGATGATGGTGGTGACTATGAGGTTGTTCATGGTCTTGAGGTCGTACCATCTTGGCAATGCTCGATGCAGTTCCTCTTGTTATTGATTGGTGACGACTCACTCGGCCACCAGAAGTCACTGATGATCGTCTGCGTACAGTTACAGAAGCGTCTGTACAGTTATGCTTTTCAACCATTTCTTTTTCTTAGGGTAGAAGCAAAAAAGAAAAGAGATGGGATTTATATTTATATTTATATTTATGTATATGTGTATTGTATTATATATATATATATAAGAAGAATATAGAATAGTAATTTTATGAAATTGAAGAAAAAGAAGAAGAAAAAGGAGAGAGAGAGAGAGGGTAAGAGATTAGAATTGATTATAATAAAAGAAAAAGGATAATTTACAACTAAATATATATATATATATATATTTTAAAATACATCCGAGCGATTGGGAGTCAAGTAAAAAATATATATAAGCTTTTTGAGACTTCTCCTTAAGAAAGAAAAAAAAATCTTGTGAGCTTTAGCTACACAGAGAGAAAACCCTTTTTTTTTTTCCCTTTCATGCATCATCTTTAATGTATCATGACAATACCGTTTTTTGTGGTATACAACTTGAAACTGAATTTAAGGGTTTTCCCCTTGTGGTTTTCTTTTAGTTTCAATGCTCTATTTTGTAATATCATTTCATTCTGTTTCTTTATTAATTGTAATCAAATTGAGTTAGGAGATGAGGAATTGCAAAACAAGGAGAAGGTAGAAATGGTTAGTTTAGAGGAAAACACATAATGTTGTTCTATTTTCTTTGTGCATCAATTTTATGCTGTAATGCATTAGAATCTTACGGATTTTATGCTTTATGATTTGGTATATAAAATAGATATGACATGATTCTTTTGCAAATTGCTATAAATTATTTGCTATGATCACTGGGACATCTCTATTGCGCTTTGAAATATATTTATCAAACTGATTTTTGGACATACAACCATTATTCAAAATCATATGTGTATCATACATTTCCAATATTCTTTAGAAACCGATTTTTATGTGAAATTTTTTTTATTTATAATTAGACATATTATACTAATAATCAAAAAACGAAAAGCTTACAACTTTGTTTCATATAATATAGCCCATGATTTCATTTTAGAAACAACTTCTTTGTCAAAACCTGGCAAAGCTATTCGTGCTACCAAATTGATAGATTATTGCCGAATTTGTTCTTTTAGTTGAAGCGATAAAATCGGAGAGATGGAGGCATATAAATGTATTGATTTTCTCGGTGCTGGAATGAACGTATCCTTCATTGCTTTTAGTACGGCCTGAGTTTCGAGTAGCAGCGATAGGCGATATATTTCATTGTTGATAATGTATCTCTGGACTTTCCCTTGATTCTCAAGTCCAACAAATGATCTTTACACACATTCGGCGATTTCACATTGTCGACTATAGTTCGACTACCTTTGATTTTAGCAGCAACTCAATAAAATAGGCTATCGTTTTTATGCCTCCCTGTTGGAGTCCATATTTGATGATGACTTACCAATGGGTTTCATTTTTCTCTTTTGATGACTCAATTCAACTACATTACTATAATACGATGAATGATAAAACAAGCACAATACACATTTTATTTTCCTTTTAGCGCATCCTTTTAGCTCAACATGTTCCGAAGCCTCTATTGTATTGTTGAAACCACCCGTACACAACATTGTCTAAAAAAGGAAACCCACGCCCCATTTTTTTTATTCACACACTCATTGATAAGCTTCTTCACTTTCTAATATTATTAGGGATGGGAAAGCGTAAAATAAGCTGCCTACCTTGTCGATTAAAAAAGGTGAAGTGCACTGGCGAGATACCCTGCGAGCGCTGCAGAAAAAAGAAAATCATGGGCTGTATCCTCCCACCGCCTCGTGCAGTGGGTCGGCCGCCCAAAAACGGTGTTGTCAAAAGAGTCCATGCTTCCATCAATCTCGATCAGACATGTCGTGAGTTTATATTCGAGAATGGTGCAAAGACGGCCCTAATCAAGACGCCACTCAAACCAACAACCATCTGGATTATGGAATACTTTTTTTCAAATTACTGCAACCGAATCACTCAACTACTAGCTCATTTCCGAAATCAATACTCGCTCAATCACGACCGACGAAAGGGACAGATTGTTCATGCGCATTCGATCCAAGACTTGATTCATCTCTTTTCGTTCCAGTCGTCTGGCTTGGTTGATCACTTTATACAAAAGGTATCCAAGATCCGAGCGATTTATTATATTGAGCCCAAAATCGTAGTGATTGGATTAGCGTTGGATGATACAAACTCCTTTTTCGATTTATTCAGTCCCATTTCAGTGGATCCATTAAAGTCGCTCCCCACCGAGCAAGGACTCGAGCTGATTGATTACTTTTTCTGTCTCAACCCACACTCCATCATTATAAACAAGACAATGCTGATTGAATCGTATTGGGCCGATACCGTTGATCCATTACTGCTCTCGATTATTTATGGCACAACCATTTACATTTCATCGCTTTTGAAAAACGAGCCGCTTAAACGCTGGGGCGCTTGCAACAAGTCGGAACGAAATCTGTTTTTGGATTATGCACATACATTGCTTCAGCAAGGTTCGAACCCATCTCCAAAAGTCACTCTGGGTCAATTTCAGGCGGTTGTGCTTTTGGCCACATTTGAATCCATCTTTGGTTATCCGAAAAAGGGCACGACGTTGTTGGGCTATGCTTACATGATGGCGACCGACTTGGGCGTCTTTAGTGGCGACGATCATCAGATTGTGAGTCTAAGTAAAATTGAAAGGGAGCTGCTGAGACTTACCTTTTGGTCGGCTTTCCAGAGTACAATAAGAGGCTGTATTGAATGTGAGTCTATTTGGTATTAATATACTACTCTTACTGATAACAACTATGAATAGTGGAAGAGGTGCCTCGTGAGCTATTAGCAAACCAATCATTATCGCTCCCACCCGTCAACCTTTACTCGTCCATTTCTCTCAGATTTGACATGATGAGCGGACATACTCGTCTTTTAAAAGTCGATAATTACCTGGTTGAAACATTTTATATTGCATCCGTCCTTGCACGGCTGACATGCCGATTTTTGCACATCCTGCCCTATTCAAGAAGCAACGAATCGTACAAAAAGCAAGGATATAAACCCACATTATCGCTAACCAGTGTTTCTCAGAACGATGAAATCAGCCCTTTGGGATTCAACTATCCTTGTAAAGACATACGCCTTGGTCTACATAATGTATTGGCCGATTTTAAGCAATTCATTGACACAACAAAAGAAGCGTGGTCTCCACTCCAGGAATTCAATTTTGAACTTACATACCACCTTTATTCGTTCGCCTTGCTATTTCTAAAAGATGAATACAGATCAGAGTCCTCGTTTCGGTCGTACACTGAGGGTACACCCGACCCAGAATATAGAGAAAACGATTATAAAACCAAAGTACAAACAGGTCTCGACATCTGTCGGTTGATTGTAGAAAAGTCGCTTGATTTTTTAGAAAAGACTAGCAACTATTACGACGACCCTACATTTGTACCAAAGCGACTGCTGATGAGTAGTCTCGATATTTCAAGTCAATTATTCATTTACTCTATGAAAACCAACCCTAGCGATAGAACATCCCACTATCAGTTAAATCACATTCTGTCCATACTATGGCGAAACGATGTTTGGAGTGAATGGCCACCTGTTCGTGCAGCTGCAAGGACGATTGAAAGCTTTTTAAAAGCCAAAATACCCCAAGAGACCAGTCATTTGTTTGATTACTCATCAACCGCATCATCATCTCCTTCAAGTTCATTTTTGGATCTCCTCTTTTTTGATGGAATCTATTGATTGTTTTCTGTATATTATAAAAACTACTTTGAATTGCTTGCATATTCTTCTATATATAAAAAATAAAAATAAATTATTTGTATGATTCATCTGACTTTGTTGTCCAATACATGATAATGTAACACAAAATCCCGTTTATTGCTCCAATTATGTGAATAACAAGCTTGAGATTGCTGGTAGCGATGATGACATTTTGAGCAAATGATGATGGTAATGGATGCCTTTGTTTATGTGTTGTCTCTTATCATCAATTGTATCAAATATGGAAACACTGAAACTTTCTTTTTAGTTATCGCTTCTTTTTTTTATATGGGAACACAAGTCCGAAGTGTTGCAAATGGAAAAAAGGATATTATTTCTTATTTTTAATATTTTCTTTTTCTTTCTTGTTCACATCACTAAAATGAATAAACGTAAAGTCAGTTGCTTGGAATGCCGTAGAAAAAAAACCAAATGCGATGGAGAATCACCTTGCGGACGTTGTATCAGCAAAGGCATAGCACAGTGCATGTATTCAAAGTTAAGGGCACCAGGGCGGCCCTTTAAGAATGCAACAATCACAAAACTCTCACTCTCCAGCAGCGCTGAAAAATCATCATTTTGTAAAGAGTTTATTCTGGAAAATGTAGAGCCAAAAGCAGTCGAGTCGAAAAGACAAGACCATTCATTGACAAATGTTTTCAACAAGTCGTTTTCAACCGTATTCAAACATTATCAGTCTTCACTTGCTCTCAATAGCAAACTAAGGCAGCAGATCGCATCGATTCCAGATCGTGTCTATCTTACAGGCCTCACGCATATGTTTATGAACACAACGTGCTTTATTTCAGGCATCATGATACGTAGATTATCCAACCTTCGGCTCAACTATTATATGGAAACTGGCTTTCTCACTTATGCACTCAACAAAGATCGTTCTTTTCAATTTTTTGAAACACCAGCCCCTCATGCTGTTGTCAGCAATCCGCTTCTCTCATTACCTCCTGATGAGGCACTAAAGCTTATCGATTGCTTCTTTGAACTCGATCCATATTCAGTCGTTTTAAATAAAACTGTCATTCTTCAGAAATATTGGTCAGACACGGCAGATCCGTTAATCATGTCGGTCATTTATGGAACTGCACTTTCAAAGCTCCCCTTGAAGGAAAACCAGCCACTAGAATTATGGTCTGCCTGGGATAGGAAAAACAGCAACCCGTTTTTGCAATATGCATATATTTTACTTTTAAATACCAACACACAGGTAACATCCAGCGTATATATTGCCACTTGCTTGCTAGCCCTATTTGAAGGCTGTTTTGGGTTCCCCAAGAGAGCATTGGCTCTCTTTTCTGTCATTATTACCATGGGTGCTCGTTTGGGGCTATCCGACAAGGCATACCTTGATGGTCTAGATCCGTTAGAAAGAGAGTCCATCATCATGTCGTTCTGGATCACTTATAAAGCTTCGGTGACTGGATGCCTTGAATGTAAGTGCTGAATATACAAGATTTCATTATTATTATTTATTATTATTATTATTATTTTAACTGGGAACATTTCGATATAGTGGAGCGGTCTGCAGCTTACTTGTACGGGAAAATCGATGTCCCTCTACCGCCAAGCAATTGTGAATATTCAGCGTCGTACCATTATGATAGACTTAACAACAACATTGCATCACCGCACGAACGAAGTTATATAATTGAATCATTCTATATAGAGTCCTTCATCTCAAATCTAAACCAAAAAATGCTCGTTTGCGCCATTAAAAGGGAGAAAAGTGACGACCAAGTGGGTCGTGAAATTGCAGATGTATTGCACGAGTTCCGCCAAGAAGTGAACAATGCGAGGTCCACATGGACAGATTTACAAAAGTTTACCATCGATAGTATTATACTATGCTATAGCATCTGTCTGGCTTCTGTCAGAGGAGATTGTCACAACTTTATGCTACAGCGAAACGAACTACCATCACGATTTGATTTATCTCAATTGGATTCAGTTTACCTTGTAAACAAACTATTGCCTTTGGCCACACAATTGGTTGACAAGGTGACGGATTTCTTTAGTAAACCGCAGATGTGTTATAGCGATTATGCGTATGCGCCCATGGCCATGATTATCACTCAGTTGGACTGTGCCAGCCAGATCCTCATGTATTCGGTCATGCTGGACCCACACAACATGATCTTGCGTGATTATTTAGAGCTGGTCGTCATGATTCTTTCCAATAGCCAGTATTGGAAAGAATGGGATGCGGTAGATACGGTGAGAAAACCCATCTCAAAGTTCCTTCAAGAGCTTTACTCTTCACCATCTCAACAAGATGAAACTCCATCACCGCCTCTGTTTGATTTGACTTGGATACCAAACGATTTATTGTTGGATGTACCTTTTACTCCATTGTATTCTTTGACAGACAACCTTGAAGTAAATGCTCTTTTTGATGGCATAATATAATAATTTATTTCTATATACTTTTTTTTTTTTAAAAAATTATTGTTGCTATTATAAATAAAGGTGGTGGTGGTGGTGGTGGGAGGATAAGTGGAAAAAAGCATTTACACGCTTTCTCCTGTTTTGATCTTTTTATTGTTGTTTTCTTGTTCCACTTTTGTTTCGTTTTCTCTTTCACGTTTAGAGGACTCTGTTTCTTCAAGTCGCTTCTTTTTTTGTTCTTCTACTTGGTCATAGTAATCTGCCATATCAAATATCTCACTAATTTACACAATACCATGAGTTACCGTGTTCGTAATGACGATGGTGACTTACCAAAGTCGACGCAATGTTTTTGCTCTCTGCATTTCTCTATAAATGTCAGATTTTGTGTGTGTGGCATCATTTGTATTCATACACAAAATAACATATTTTGTATTTTGAAACATGTTTTCTACATCAACACACTATCAAAACATTATAAATATATGTACTCTCTCCATTTGTATTTCCCTTACCTTTCTTAAATAAGCACATACGCCTTCCTTGTAGGAGACCAAGCCTTCCTTTCTAAAGGCGGATGGGTTCTCCTGCGCCCCTCTTGCAATCATAACAGAATCTGCCGCTATTTCATAGCATAAATAATAAAATACAAGAATAAAATATCCCATATTCCTCTACTTACTTGTTAATTTCTTGACTTTTTCAATATCACTCCATTGAAACACATCGCCATTGACAATGACTGGGATATCGACCAATGCTTTGACAGCCTTGATGACCTCCTCCAATCTTTCCCACAAAGCCTTTTCAGATGACCTCATATCTTTGGTACTATCATTTCCATTGGTAAAAAATGAGCTGCTATGCATCGAGAATCACCCCCATTCTTTTTCTTTACCGACAATGCACTGTGAGTGCCTTTATACCAGTGACCACAATTCGTCTCACTAGCTTCAATGTATCCTCTTGATTAGGTAATAATCTGATTTTACAAGTGACAGGCATTCCAGCATGTTGTACCAAATTTTCCAAAATCTTGACAAGATTATCGGGATTGCTCAATAAAGCGGCACCCATACCACCTTGAACCGAGAATTTCTTTGGACATCCACAATTTAAATCAACAGCTGACACATCGTCCTTTCTAATACACCTTGGTATCATTTCCCTTTTTTATAGATAGACCATTTCACTTACAAAGTCAAGGCTGCTTGTAATGCAAGATCGGCGTCTGCTGTGCCCAACTGAAGTATCACTCTACCCTTTTCATCGTCGTTTGTACTGAATGTATGCTTTCCATTCTTTAAATATTCAATGGTGCCGGTTGCATCTATAGTCTATTTTAGAAACAAAACCGAATCATATATATATATATATCAAACTTACGGTTGATTTGACGAACAGATCCAATGATTCTCTTATCTACCAATTCTTCTGTCCATACCAAATCTTATGTGACTTTATTAGTATCGAAACATAGCCAAGTTGTTGGACACTCACCTGCTCCGTAGTCAAGAGCAAGTAAACGCATAGGAAGTGTTCCTATACGAACCTATTCTTCTTGTTAATACGTCTTCTTGTCTCCATTCGCTTGTTTTGAATGCTTTACCATGGGTGCAAGTACAATCTTGTTTGAATAGTCAATGTCGGGATGACTAGCTGTCATTTTGATCTTTTTATTTGAAAAGAAAAGAGCAGAAAAAAAAAATAGAAAAATAGCCATTTTTATATATTTTTTGTGACTGTTACGGTATCTCTGATTTGTGCCTGAGTTCATCGGCATAGCTCAAGGTGAGTCTGCTCAACAACTCTATAAACGGGCCTGATTCAATCAACTTGATCCAAATTAAGGACAGGTTTATAAACCCTTTTTTTGGTCCAATGTTGCTGGTCTAGACCCCTGATATATAAGATATAGCATCGCAAATTTAGTTTTTGCATTCCTTTGCTTTTTTAAATCTTGGAGTTACAGTTGCAAAGTGGTTTGAATTTTATGTAATAAAACAAGACAATACCCAAGTAACTTTCATACAACGTGGGCTTTATCAAGGGAGCACACAAAAAGTGGGACTCATCAAGTGGGATTCAAACAAAAAAGCAATGCTAGTTCAGTTGGCCGGCGAAGGCTTAAGAAGACGAAATAAATCAGCTCTCCAGAAAACCTTGGGCAAGAATCCTTGTACGTCTCCTCTAGTTACTGACAAGGCTTATCATATAGGGTAATTTTTTTATTTTCATATTTATAGACATGATTCAAAAGATTGACTGCTTCTTAGGCTCTGTGTTGTCAAAATCAATGATCAAGATTTCGATACATTTCATAATTATTGCATTTGCAAAAAGGGTCTACTTAAACATATCTATGGACATGCCACTATCAAAAAGCTCACAATCCATCATCAAGATAACAAGTTGGAACCAGAACAAGAGCCATCATTGCCAAGAATACCATTATCATTGCTTATATCACCACCTCTACCTCAACAACAAAGTAAAACCAAGGTCATAAGGAAAAGAGTTTACACTCGAGAGCAAAAAGATAGACGCGTTGCCACTCAAAGACCACGCTGCCAAAAAAAAGAAGCTTGAAATGAATGAATAAAAAATAAAATGAATTCAAGAGGGCTTTGCAGTTGTTCCCTTTCATCTTTGAATTTGATATCAGGGTAAATCCACCTTGGCATTTTAAAAACATGAATATAAAGTTGATTTTATCATGTTGATCGACCAGAAGTGTTTCTCACGCTCCCTCATTCGTTACTACCACCAATCGGGATTCAATGATAGATCTGATGGTGCCAAGTATGAGAATTTCATTTGTAATGGAGTTGCTTTGTAGTGACCTCATTCTGACACCAACTTTTTTTTTCTTTTTTTTTTTTTTCTTGCAGTTACGCACAATGACTTCCGGCCCGAACTATTTGCCTAAAACTGGTTCATTCTGCTTTTTTCTTCTTTATTTATTTTTTCCTATCGCTATAAAAGAGTGCGTAAGAAACAAGTTGAAGCTTTTGTTTCTTTTTTCTTTTCTTTTTTACATTTTATTATGCAGCGCCTACTGGTGAAATTCCTGCCATTGAGCCGCCCATGTGGAGCTGGACTATTAACAAAGGTGGGCCAGACATCACTTCGAACAACAAGTCTCCCAATCCTATTTCGGAGTAAGAGCAAGCCTTTCACCAGGACACTACTGCTTTCCTCAAGTCTACCCTTGAGCAGTGTGAAAGCACAACATCAACTTCAACACAATGCTACACCCTCAGAAATAGAAGCTGCAAGCGAACAGCAGTCTGAATTCATACTTGTCCGACTTTTCGACCGACTCGTAAAGTTTCTCGACGACTGGCTTTTCGAGCCTGCGTTGACGGTGCGACGCTTTGCGCACATATTAATATTGTTCATACCCGTGGCGTTGGCGATACCTGCAGTGTTGTTTGGACAGCAACTGAATGGTGAGGAGAAGGCTGGCACTTTGTGGTGGTATGATTTTTTGGCGAAACAGATGGAGAGGGCTGGCCCTACCTTTATCAAGGTAACGTTATTCTATAAAAGAGAGAGAGAGAAAAGAGTGTTAAAATAGATATAGCTGGCACAATGGGTAGCCTCTCGTACAGATCTTTTCCCAACTGCACTGTGCACAAGACTTTCCAAACTACATTCTCAAGTCGATCCACACCCTTTTTCCTACACCAAAAAAGTGATTGAAGAAGCATTCGGAAGACCCCTTGAAGAAGTGTTTAGTGAATTGGATCCTGAGCCATTAGGTGTTGGCGCCATTGCCCAAGTCTATCGAGCTCGTATTCGACCGCAGCTCCTTTTGGGGCATTCACTTGAGCCCTTTTTGTTATTGGATGATAGCACAGTAACATCTGATTGTGTCCAAATACAAAACTTGGATCATGAGCCCGTTCGATTAAAGACTGCAGTCGCCATCAAAGTACTTCATCCAAAAGCAAGACAGATTGTTTTACGGGATTTGGCCATCATGGATTTCTGTGCAAAGATATTTACATTGATCCCAACAATGCATTGGTTATCGCTACCAGACGAGGTGCGTGTGTTTGGTGAAATGATGAGAGAACAGTTGGATTTAAGAGGAGAGGCCAATAACTTGTTGCGCTTCGATGAGTACTTTAAAGACAGTATGGAAATCAAGATTCCTAAGCCATTGGTGGAGTTTACAACAAAGGATAGCTTGTTGGAGGAGCATATAAAGGCGGTGCCATTGGGTGTCTTTTTGAAACATGCCGTTTATGTGAGAAGTAAAGGTGAAGAAGGTGTATTTGATCATAAATTGGCGGATCTTGGTGAGTGGTATAATGCATGCATGTAGAAAATAGTAAAATGCTAATATATTATAATGGATAGGTTTGAATGCTTTTCTGGTATGCATATATATGAATAATATTTAGGAGAACCAAAAATAATAATGAAAAAGGCCATCTATATATATATATATATATAAATATATGGAATAGCACATGCTGATATTTTACAACTTTGTTCATGCGGATTTACACCCCGGAAACATCCTGGTTGAATTTTACAAACCCGCAGCACATCACCCACTACGCATAGCATGGTCGAAGCTATTAGGACGAGAAGTGAAGGACGACGGTGAAATGGCGGTGAATCGCGTATTGGCAACAAAAGACGACCCCGAAAAACTTCAAAGCGAATTAATTCAGCTTGACAAGGAGGGCTATTCTCCGCGACTTGTGTTTATTGATATGGGACTTGTCAATGAATTAAACGACGAAAATAGACGCAACTTTTTGGACTTGTTCCAGGCAATTGCGCAATTTGATGGATATAAAGCAGGCGAATTGATGGTGGAACGATGTAAATCACCAGAATTGGTTGTACAGCCTGATGTCTTTGCATTAAGAATGCAGAATTTGATTATTGGGTTAAAGCAAAGTACGTTCCACCTCGGTGCAGTCAAGATTGGTAATTTGCTGCACGAGACAATGAATATGGTAAGATCGCACCATGTAAAATTGGAAGGCGATTTCGTCAATGTTGTTGTCAGCATCATGCTGCTGGAGGGTATTGGCCGACAGCTTAACCCGGATTTGGATTTATTCAAAAATGCATTGCCTGTATTACGTGATTATAGTATAAAGGAAGGCGGAAAGGCGGCCATGGAGATGAAGGCTCCTCAGCTATCAAACGGTCACTGGTTTAAAGTTTGGATCTTTTTAGAGCTTCGAAATTACCTTGGACGAAACACAAGAGATGAAGAGTGGCTTCAGCTTTGGTAAGTGCATATATTAAGTTGTTCAATTTATAAGCAAGGAATACAAATAAAATAACACCATCTTAGTGATATTCTATGTCCAAACATTTAATGACACTTAATTATTTTGT
>VCJL01002092.1:78741-90812 GCA_024139405.1 Backusella mclennaniae | reverse complement strand
AAAAAAAAAAAGTGACTTTTTTGAACTCTTTCTCCCAATTTTGATTCAACTTGATAATACATGTCTCAAGGTAAGAAAAATACCTGCTTAATAGTGATAAACTGACTAAATAAGAACAACTAGAAAGTAAAGAGGTAAAAAAAAAAAGTTTCTTCTTGTTTTGTTGTATTAAAATAATAAAAGCAGTTGGAAAATAAACTTATTCAACTGAATAAAGGTATATAAACACGTCCACTTATTTGCTTTGTTTATTGACAACAATATCCGTTTTAAGAGCTGGAACAAAGTAATGATGATAAAATAACCGCTTCAATACTATTAAAACGTCATAATATACATCTCTCCCTTGACAACTTTGAAAAAGCCCATCAAGATGTTCAAATGGCTTTACAACGCGATCCCGAATCGGCTCAGGCTAAACAGTGCCTGATGAATCTCAAACAACCCCAAAAGGAACAGCAAGAATCAAAGCCATCCGAGCAAGATGCACGCATTGCCATATTTGAGAATCGATTAAAAGATGTTCAGGCTCAAGACACTGGCACTATTCGTTCGTTTGTCAGTTCGCAGGACTTTGTGCAAGTATTGATGGCTTGTGGGACGACCGAGACGAGCCCACGTGTAAAGAGTTTAGCATTCATGATCCTTACTCAACTGTTTAACCCTGTCCAATCAGAAAACTATCCGATGCAGTTCATTATTGATCAATGTGCAGCTTGCTTTAGTCACTGTATGGATCAGGGAAAAAACGACTCAAAGTTGCTTGCGTATCGCACATTGAATGCCATCTTTCAAACAAGCATGACAGTAGGAGCCACTATATTATCTCAGGAGGGTGTAGTCGAGGAAATAATGGATACCGTCGAGTTTGAGGTGGTGCCTGTGCAAATTGCGGTTACTGAAGTCTTGACTACTGCTTCTTCCGATAAATCATGCCGAAAGGAGATATTAAAATATTCTACAGACTGGTTAGCCAAATTGGCCAGCCAGAAAAAGACGGACCCGCAATTGAAAGCTGCCGCAGGTACCGCTCTTTCTAAGTTGAGAGCACAATCTGATATACCCACAAACGATGATTCTGCTAAACAAGGAGAACAGTCTCCTAATGACAATTTGGAAGAATCTATGCGTCGCATGAACATCACAGGGGAGGACTTGGTCGATTCACTAAAACAAGTCGTCATCTCTAAATCACAGGATATGAATCTCGTGTTGAACGCAGTTGAAGGTCTGGCCTATTCCAGTTTGAGACCTGAAATTAAGGATAACATTGGTAACGACGGTGATTTTTTGAAGGCGCTTTCTACGTTAACCATTAGTGCTGTTCGTGATGAATCCAATAATATGAGTAATCCTTTACTCTTTGGTATTGGCACTCTCTTTGCAAACATCACCCAGTACCGCCCTGTCTTGGATGAGCAGCAGAAGCAGATGAAGAAATTACGTGACTTGGCCAATGCAAAGCAGTCTGGCGCAAAACCTCAGCAAGACGAGGACCCACGTGAAAATGATGCTGCTGTCGAGCAGCGTATCAAAAACGCTGTTGCAAATGGTGTTTCTATTGCTCTAATGGTGCTTTCCAAAAACAGTAGTGTCAACATCCGTGCTGTAGCTGCACAAACCTATCTCAACCTTGTCACACCCCAATCAACTCGTGGTCAGTTGCTTCAGCAAGGTGTCCTGAAGGCTTTACTTCCACTCTCTCGTGCTAATGAGAGCATAACCAATCTTAATGCTGCACAAGCTTTAGCACGACTAGCTATTACTGCCGATCCACGCATCGCATTTGTAGGTGATACTATTTTGGATCTGGTCAGACCGTTTCTGTTGCTTTGTAAAGATACCAACCAATTGCGTCAATTTGAAGGTCTGATGGCCCTAACCAATCTAGCCTCTGTCGATGAACGTGTACGATTGCTGGCAGACAACGCTGACGGTATGACTACATTTGAAAATCTCCAGCTTTCTAGTAATGATATGGTTCAGCGTGCAGCAACTGAAATGGTGTGCAACATGACTCTTTGTGATCCCGTCTTTGAGCGGTATAGCGATCCTAAACAACCGGGCGCACAGAATCGCATCCGATTGCTAATGATCTTGTCCGACCATGAAGATCCTGCCACACGTCGCGCGGCTTCTGGTGCATTGGCCATTTTAGCCAACTGTCCTAGTACTTGTGACATGTTGATCAAAGTTGACAAGTATGCGGAGCGTATGGGAAGATGGTTATCGTCGGATGAAACTGTTGAAGTTCATCACAGAGGTTTGGAAATTATACGACTCACTATAGAAAACAAAGGTAAATCCGTGGTTGATGATCTGGTGAAGGAACATGTCGACCAAAAGCTGGTGGCTCTAGTAAAATCATGCAAAGTGCAAATGGTTCAATCTCTGGCAGTCCAAGTACTAAAATTATTTGTCGAGAATGGTGTAAAGCTAAATGTTTAAAATAGTGATATAATAATAAATGGAATTGAACTATCTACTGCTCGTTTAGTACAACTATTTATAGCAGAGCACTAAATTAATTAATGGGCTTTAGCTTTAATCAGACCTTTAAAATAATGGAACGAATCGATATCGATAGAATCATCAATCAGTTTTTAAGAGATATTATAAAGTGATGCCAATGAAACCATGTAATATAATATCACATCTTCTAGCTTAAGCTGCTCCATTTGCTTTCAATCAATGAATAGCTTATTCATGGAATAGTATTAAAGTTTATTAGCGCCTTTCTTTAAAATGGGTTTTATAAAGTTGATCTGCAAAGTTTTACAAGGGTAGATAACTCTCCTTTTAATACAAAATATTAAATTGTAGAAATATAGTTAGAAAAAAAAAGTAGGAGAGACGCCCAGAAAGTACGATGGACCCGGTGTTAGATAAGCTCTCGGGTGTTTTAGAAGGATCAATATAAATATTGAACTAAAAGATAAATGATTTCGAATCCAATATGTAAAAATGTATTAAAAAGTCTAATAAAAATAGCCTTCCGAATGCCTGGATATATTTTAATCTAATGTTGATGTTGTTTTGGATGATCAACCGCGCCTTTCAAGTAATAGAGTAAAGTTTTCAATTTTTGCATAAATGTCTTTTACAGGCAAAAATGTATTTTTTTTCTATTAAATAAATTAACCCAAGTAAACTTTAAAAATTGAAGAGCGAGTATTGGAATTGAGCAGAATAAAGGTTGCTTCTTCAAATATACATCTAAAAATATATACACATCATGTCCTTGGCAGAATGATGAATCATTATACATCTAACTAATTATGGTAAATATTCATTTAAAGCCAAAAGTTTTGAACTGAAATGACATTTCATATCATTTTATGGGAATTTCCCCAAGAAAAAAAAAGACGTTTGAAGAAAAGAAAGAGTCAGAACGATAGGCACAGCATTAAAAAGAAAAGAAAAGAAAAATAGCGCCCTTATATGATATAAGGGCTGTGCTTAGTTTAATACGATTGTAACATGTGTATTTACTCCTTCATATTTGAAATTCACGGTATTTTTTTTTTCTTGGAACATACCAAGACTGTAATTACGCATAATACCTCGGTCAAACTGGGCTGAAAAGTAAGTAAGGTGGAGAGTGTGAAAGTAACGCATCAGCAAGATGAAATGAGCGAGTACAAAATAAGAAAGATATTTATACATATATTTGGTTAACATCAATTATACATATATGATCGCAGTCACTATAAAAGTAAATGAAAAGTCTGTGCTTGCACATTCCTTCATGTTTTTGAGCTGTAAATTTCAGGAACATTTCATTTTAAAAATAGAAGACAATTAGCGGTGTTTATTTCCATATTTCAAACTCAATAACTAACTTGCTTCATTGCTTGAATGATTTCATTAATAAACAACCATGGGTTATTTTGAGAAGAGCATCTATTATATCCACAGCTTAATGCATGAAAAAATAGAGTAGCAGCACACAAGATGTAGGAAAGAAAAAGTCATTCTTAAACAAGTAAAAAGGGATGAAAAAAAAAGAGAGAGAGAAAGAAACTTTGACAGTGGAAGGAGGTTAAAAAAGCAGTGCTATTTCTGGAGACAAATGTGTTCAGTGCAACCTCGACAGGATGCCATTTAGATTAGCATCATTTTAATCAGAATAGATGATTCGATAGTTAAACACCATTTGTAGTACAAACAGTCGAAAGTTTAAAAGACCTGCAGCAGCAGCAGTTGTAGTAAAATAGATATGATAATAGGAGTAAGATGCTTGACTTTACACAGACGGTCTATTATAATTAACTGCTCCTTTTTTTTTATTACCATATTGTAATAATAAATAATAATAATAAATAAGTAATAAATAAATATATTTTATTACATTGTTTTTCTTTTCTCTTTCCTCTTTCCTTTTCCTTCCTTTCCTTTTCCTTCCTATCCTTTTCTTTATCCTCTCTTTAGGGATTCCGTTTATTTTGTTTTTTCTTTTCAATCAGTCGGTCATTAACGAACATTAGCATTTCAACGTCATGGCAGCTTGTTGCGCTAGGTAGAAAACTGAACACCCTTTTTTTTTCTAAAGAATTTTAGACCTCACATTTATTAAACAATAAGAACCAAACCATCATTTGCTTATCTGTAAAATAATAGACTTAGTAAAATTTATATTTTAATCACAAACTTATTGTTTGCTTGTCTTGGTATTGCTTTTATAGCATTCGGTGTTATTGGAAAAAAAGATGGTTTTAAGGGTGCAACACTTTTCCCGCCGAATACTTTTCAATGTAGGCTATACACTTCTCTTGTGGTATCTAGTAGTAGTTGTAATAACAGTTAAAATATAGACTTATCGATCTTGGGTGGAATTATCATCATTGCATCGTTGGTCGGTATATTAGGTGCATTTTTTAGACACAGATTGATCGTTTATCTCTATCTTTTGATTGTTATTATTGCACTCATATTTCAAGTTTATATTGGTGTTAAAGTGTATCAAAAGGCTTCAAATGCAGCCCAGTATCTAGCACCTATATGGACAGCAGCAACGTCGAGTTTCAGAGCAAATTTACAAGACGAGGTAATAAGTACATCTATTCTATGAATGCTTGTTTTTTAAAAAATATATAAATAAATTACATATAGTTCAGTTGTTGCGGATTTCAGACAAGTACAGATAACATCGCCATCACCGATACTTGTAACCCTTCAGAACAGCTCATCAGTCTACCTCCTTGCGCATCGATACTTCAAGGTTATGTTAAAAGCACATTTGGAAAAGTATATTTAGTCGTCTTTGCAGCTCTGGCAGTTGAATTGTTAGCATTCTCAAATGGATTTACTATGCTTTGCACACCAGCTAGTGGCGATGTACAAGATGAAGAGGAAAGACGCCGCCGTAGAAAGTCTGGTATTCGCTTAGATGATATATCAGTGGAGACTCCAGTTTCTAGTAATTATTCTACAAACGAACAAAAGGATTACTACGCAGGTGGAGGTGGAGGCGTTTACGAGACTAACGACCACCGTCATCGCCATGATAGTTATGATATATATCAACATAATAACAACAGTGCTTATAATGGGACTTATAGTAGAAACAACGGCGGTGCTTACTATTAAACTTTCTTTCTTTCTTTCTTTCTTTTTTTTTTTTTTAGTTATTTTGTCTTATTTTTTATTTCTTCCTTTGTTGAACGTCCTCCTCCTCCTACTATTACCCCCTCCTCTTTTTCTTTTTTTTTTTTCTTTTTTCTTTAACATATCTTACAAGCATATATATCTATATATCTATATATGTTTTATATTCCCTCTATCTTTACATCATCTTTTTATACATTTTATTTATACCAAGTGGTATAACAACTAAATAAACCCAAAATAGGGATAGATGACAAATATTAAGTCAGATATCATATATTGTCAGGTTTTCTTGTCAGAAGGAGATGGTTAGAAAAAGTAAAAAACAATAGAGACATGAATGAACCGGAAATGAATATCAAAATGAAATAAAATTAGTATATATATGTAGTGTCTTATTATAGAAGTATCTACTATCATAGTGGTGAGTTTCACTGTCATCCGCAGCAGGTATGCTTCTTTTTCCTTTAGTGGAAAAACAATGGCGATTTTGTTAAATTGTTCTGTTTCTGAGTAACTGGTGTTATACTTGTAGCAAGGAAATGGTATATTAAATAGTAATGATGAGATAATAAATAATCTACTAGTCAAAGAAGAGAACTAGTTTCTTCAGTGAGAAGTCGTGCGAGTGGAATATAATATATAGCTTGAATTCGTACATTGAAGCGATCCGTTAACGGAAATTACCATATCATTTCTTCTTTACACTGGGCTTTCTTGATGAGTATCCGCTCCTTCGTTCACCGTTTTGTACTTATTTTATTTTATTTTATTTTAAATTTCTATCCCCTCCCCCTCTTCTTTTTTTTTGCTGCAAAATGTAGGCTAGATATGGTTTTGAAACTTAACGCTCACAATCTTACTGTAGCCTCAAGTTGGGGACTCAGCCACTTTCAATATTCGTAGTCGTTTATAAAGTTATATTTAACAATTATTTTTAAGGTTTTCACGAATTATTCAAAGTTTTTCGCAATTACTATAGAAACATTTCTCAGTCATTTAAAAGCATTCATCAATCACTTGAAAAATACAGCATTTTTTTTTTATTAAATATAAAACTACTCTATCAACTCTAATATCATAGCACAAGGTAGAACTTTTCTATGGCGTCTTCTAGTTCTCGGATCGCCCGCACTGCTACTTGAAGATGAATGGCTTGAAAAAGAGCTTGTTTTGGAATTATACAAGTCACTATTTGCTGTACTTGATGCTTCCGTTGTTTTGTTTTGGATGCAGCTTAACGGCGGACGTGTCATACCCCCTGTTGTGTATTCATTTTCTTCATCTGGGTTATACAACGCCTCTAGATCAGGTTCAGTACTTTTCATATGCTCCATCACGACGTGTGCTTGTTTGGTATTTCTTGGATTTCTTTCTTCGCCTTGGCCAGACTAATGACAAATGTGTTTAATGCAGAAATTAGTACTTTATGTTTATCCACCCCTTATTTGTGCTTTTAGAAAACTAGAATTACAAGTTGTACTTACGTCAGTTATATTACTATTTTCTGACATTTCCGATATTTCACTATTGTCCATGTCATCATTCCCTTTATTTTCTGTGTTCCCAACCGTCATTTTGTCTAGACCTTCCATCATCGTGTCATTGCTACACTTGGTATCCTCTATATTCATTTCATTATTTTCCTTATTCACAATTGCAGTATTATCATTCTCTCTACTATCTGCTTCACCATTGTCTGATTCGCTCGAGTAAGTTGTTTCCAGAATGCTCGGTAATAATGTACTGCTATGGGCATCGGAGCCTTGCTGTTGTAACGATCGAGGTGAATGTATCGAATCGTACGACAACGAGGAATTTGATTGAGACGAAGATGGCTTGGTTGAACCTGACTGTGATTGGTCTGTCCATGTAGATGCTGAGCGGGTCATTTCAGCCTCTTTTTTACCGGCAAAGATATACACTTTTAAACCGCTTGAATCAAATGGTCGGAGAGCTGCACTCATATCAGATACTGTAAGTGAGTCACATCCGCTGGTGTCAATCGAGTGGATATTTGTCCAAGCACATCGTCTTGTACTAAAAACGCTGACCTCATCAAGAGAGTAACTGCAAAGGATTTCGTTATCATTTTCGTCTTCTCGGATTGAATGGCCACCAAAAATAATAAGTTTATGTCCATACGAGCACATATAGGCTTGGAAACGATCAAGAGGACTGTCACCAGTAGTTGAAATGATGTGTGTTCTAGTAGGAGATTCACCTTGGTTTGATGTCCTTTGACTTCTAAGATATTTTTCAACTTCAGGGTGCTCATATTTGTACCATTCCCATGATTGGCAATCTAGTTTGTACAAGTCGTCATAGACAATATAGGAGCTGTCATTATCGAGTTGCGATCCACCATGAATGTAGAGGTTGTGTCCGATGGTTGTACTGGCGTGACCAAATCTTAAATGAGGTAGATGACTGTAAACAAATAACATGCAAGCAAACAAACATGTATGTATAAATATATATATAGCAATTTAGTAATTTTTGATTTTTAATTTACATTTTTGCTTCAGTCTTGACTTGTTATTTGTTACTGTTGTTACCTACCCTTCAATGGGTGGTACAAACCACCGATTGTCAAATATATCATAAACAAATACGTCATTCTCACCTGGTAAGTTAAAATTTATTTTTAGTAAACGAATAGAAAAGTAACCTGTTTAAGATAAAAGATAATCTAATGGAAAAAACCCCCCTTCCCTTTATAATACTTACCCACAGAATTATAGCACAGACCACCAAAAACAATGAGATATCGGTTATCAACTACGTCAACAGAATGTTCATGTCTTGCTCTGGGAGGTGTACCAGTATAGTCATTGATAATCCGTACTTCAAAAGTATCAGTATCGATTTCAATCATTCCGTTCGACAAAGTGTACGACTTGAGATACCTTCCACTAACTAGGTATATTTTTTTACCAACAGCAACGGCACTAGTAACCTGAGGGTTTATCTTGGTAATATTCACGAGCTTTAGGGGTTTCGTGGACCACGATTCATTATCCAAATCAAACACATAGCAAAAAGGACTGTCTGTTATCAGGGGCATATAAAACTTTGATCCAATCGATACACCTGCTCTATAATTTAAGAAAGGTGGTATTTTAGGCATTACTGCATCCATGCGTCGAATTTGCCCTCCACGAAACGAGATCACATTTTGAACAAGACCTCCTGAAATAAAGTTTAATTGAAGTTTAAAAAATTAGAAAAGTTGAGATACAAATAAAATGAATAACTTTATTACGCTATCTTAAAAACTTGGATTTGATTCTTTACCAAAATACCTGCAAGTCTGTGCTAACTGAGCCAGAGACTTGTTATCCAAGTATTGGAATATAAGCAACTTGATATCCATACTCAAATTACATACAGAAAGGAGTGAGTTATCATCCATTATTAGACGTATATAGATCAACTAATATTTTTTTTATAAAGTGAAGAGAAAGAAGAGTGAAAAAAGGAATTAAAGTCTTGCATTAATAAAACAAAAACAAAAAAATCAAAACCCAGCACCATTTCTATGATGTCATAGCTGGACAAGATGGAAGTTTATGGACGATTCGAGAATCACCGTTTCTAAAGCAGGAAAAATTTTTACTTCTAAGCCGTAGAGAACACGAGGGAAAAATTCCATAGTTTTCGATGTTTATCTCTTTTTTGTAAAAAAATAAACAAAACATCAAGAAACCTTATTTTTTTTTATGTTTATCACTTTTTACCCGTAATGCTAATGACGCATATACAAAATAAAAGTGTCAGAAAAAATACAGTGGTCTCTACCATAATAGGTTAGATTATATTTTGTGTTCAAAAAGACATATCTGAATATAGGTTTTATTTATTTGTGTAGACACTAGATAACGTCACTGTAATAGACATTAACCCTTATTTTAGTTTTACACCAAAACAAAACAAGCATATCTACTGCAAGTTTACAAAGGTACCGCATGCTACTCACTAAACATTTTAGGGGATGCTGTATTTTCCCTCTCTTTGAAAAACACATAGCCACAGTGTTTTTTTTTACCATATTGCTAAAATATAAGATAACGAATGTTAAAAAGTGAATCAATCCATAACTCTAAATATTACAATTGTCTTTCATAGAGCCATCTAGTCGACACAAAACCAACCTGTTTTAATTATAAAAAAAATTGGGCAAAGGTTTACAATCTGAGATAATTTTAGTTGGATAATTTTTTTTCAGAAAAGGTTTTAATTTTCAGTGAATGAGCTGATATGAAATGAAAAGAACATGTTGATGTCAAGTGATAAGAATCTGTATTGGCTGGTGTGATATTAGCTTACCCAAAAGGAGGATTTACTAAATAAATCCATTTTACAAAGAAAAAATAACGTTATGTACATTAGTTTAATTCAGTGACCTCGTTATACTTGAGTTGTCGGAAGTTTCCTTTTAGTTTCTTACAACTCCAACGACAGCAGCAACGCTTTTTAGTAAATAAATATGGTAACTGATATGTCATAAAAGTGGCGAGAATTACCAGATTAACCCCATACATGCGAAATATTTGGCAAATATTTAACCCACAACGACAAAATGAACATAAGCACGGACCGATTTTATTAACATGGAACTTTTGCACAAATCAAAATCTTCCTCGTTTTATTTCCTTTTCTTCTCTTGTTTCTCTTGTGTGAAAGATTAAAAAAATAAATTGCATTCAAATTGCATTTGAATAAAAGACAAAAAAAAAACAAACAGAAAATGCATAAAGAACTTGATGATTTATTTTATTAGTAAGAATATAGTATCGATAATTATATGAGCTATACCGAAAATTTGATAGTAAAGTTAAGGTCTTCTTGATCTACATGCGCCAACTACGTCCCAAACAACACCCAAAATATAGAGTACAAACGTAACAAAGCCCCAAAAGATGCTGACATTATAGAAGGCACAGAAACCACCACCAGTTGTGCATCTATACAAGACTATTTCAACAATTATACCGATCCCCCAAAGTACCATCATGAGTAGATCAAGTGCGAACATAATGGGTCTGTTAAACTTATCCCTTTTTAATACACGTCGATAGCAATAATAGAAAACATGGTAACCGGACCATATGATGGATAAAATGGCCTATTTTTATAATTGATTTTTAGAACCCTACATGTACATATATACTTTGTGCCCTTACCACTGCAAATAAATAGTAAAAGCATGCTGAAGTACTAAATGGAACATCCTCACCCGAGTACTTTATATATAATAGAAATATGATGATTAAATTACTCGTATTTTTAGAAATTTGTTTCAACTTACCGGCCTAGCACCAGCTGCAAAACCGAGATGACCAACACTGGTGATTAATGTTAAAAAGCGGTACCAGAAACGCCATTTAGTAGGTGTATGATACTCGCGCTTTGGCTCCATTGCGGAAGTGGGGTTGCTATCCGCTTCGACTTTTTGATTTAGATTTGCTGGTGCTTGAGGCGGCTGGTTTCCATATGGGGTACCAGTAAACTGGTAGGCATCTTGCGAAATAGGCATAGATTGTTGCACTGGTGTGTTTGACATTTGTGGGGACGTGGGATTATCCCAAGCATTACTTCCATTGTTGGGTTGGTATTCAACCTTATTGGATTCCCAAGTATTGGTAGGTCGGCTATAATTATTATTTGCAGTTGCACCATTGTATTGGTAAGTCGAATAAGCTGAATTGTAAGATTTTAGGGTCTGATTAGTGGTGTTATTTGCAGCCTGATCATCTTCATAAGCATTTCCATAAGCTGGTCCAGACTCGGTTGGCTTCCAAGGGTTTTGTGTAAATGGGTTTGACATGTTTGTAACACAAATAAAGAATATATTAAAAGAAAAACAAAAAAAAAAGAAAAACAATGGCTCGAAGTTTTGACCAAGTTTTTGAATCTAAAAAAAGAAACAGGAAGATGTCACGATTAGTTTTGGTTTCCGAAACTAAACCTCTTGTGGTTTTAGTCGAGCATTGATCGCTTATAATTTCTACTTCTTTTTCATTCTTTTTATTTTGCACACACAAAACTAAAAAAAAGCCATGCCGATCAATGCATTTATGATTCAAAAGAAATATCCTGCCTTCCAGGTAAATGATATTAATAAACTCATTGATGCCTTCAAGTAAGTTTCTCAGTGCAATTTAAATGAACCGTGTAATTAGTAACATGGAATATCACAAGTGATGTGGATATTGATGGTGATGGTTTACTCGACCAACGTGAGATCCAACAAGCATGTAAAGATACAGGTTACAGTAATGATTATGATGAAATTCGTGCTAGTTTAAAGCAAGTAACGACCAGTGCCACCGGTAAAATTGATGTGGAGGAATTTATTGAAGTAAGTATAATACATGGGTTTTTCGTTATTTTTTTTTTTTTGGTTTTTTTTCCTTTTTTGTGAAGTGATGCATCATATTATATACGTAAACACAAGAAAA
>VCJL01002092.1:63306-78729 GCA_024139405.1 Backusella mclennaniae | reverse complement strand
ATATATATATATATAGAGAGAGAGAGAGAGGGAGAGGGAGAGAGAGAGAGAAAGAGAGAGGCGTGATCTACTCTATTTATTTATCATGGATATGATGATATATATGCTACTTTAAAAAGAAAGAATTATATTTGTTGGGGATTGCATAAATTCGGAGAGTGTAAAGTAACTCACACAAACATTCAGTTGGCCAATAGATTAAAAGAAGGAACAAACAAAGGCGCATTTGATGTTCACCAGCATAAGATCCGTGTACAGGGTGCCAATAGTAATGCAACTCACACTATCAATGAAGATGAGCGTACAGAATTTACAAGACACATCAATATGACGTTTGAAGTAGATCCTGATATTGGCTATCGTTTGCCTATTCCAACAAACACTATGCAGTTATTCGATGAATGTAGAGGTAAGTATCAATCATAGTCTATTTATTTGTTTATTTTTGATGCTAACAATAAATTTTTATCTCTAAAAAGATGGTCTCATATTATGTAAGCTGATCAACGATGCGGTACCAGATACTATCGATGAGCGTGTTTTGAACTCAAAGAAGAAGCTCAACAACTTTCAAATGGTTGAAAACAACAACATTGTCATCAATTCTGCCAAGGCCATTGGGTGCTCTGTCGTGAATATTGGTCCCCAAGACATCATTGAAGCCAAAGAATATCTCATTTTGGGACTGATTTGGCAAATCATCAAACGAGGACTTTTGAACAAAATCACCATTCAACAGCATCCAGAGTTGTACCGTCTCTTGGAACAAGATGAAACTCTAGAAGAATTTTTAAAGCTGCCTCCTGATGTTATTCTATTGCGTTGGTTCAACTATCATTTGAAAGCTGCAAACTGGGATCGTAAGGTGACCAACTTTAGCAAAGATGTATCAGATGGTGAAAATTATACCATTTTGTTAAACCAAATCAAGCCGGAATCCTGCTCTCGTGCTCCGTTACAAGAGAATGACCTGATGACTCGTGCAGAGATGGTGCTTCAAAACGCAGATACTATCGGCTGCAGAAAGTACTTGACACCAAAAGCAATGGTGGCTGGAAATCCTAAATTAAATCTTGCGTTTGTTGCCCATTTATTCAACACTCATCCGGGCTTGGAGCCATTAGCTGAAGAAGAGGCACCCGAGATTGAACCATTTGATGCCGAGGGAGAACGTGAGGCGCGTATGTTTACGCTTTGGTTAAACAGTCTTAATGTAGAGCCAGGTGTCTTTAATTTGTATGAAGATTTGAAGGATGGTTTGATTTTGTTGCAAGCATTTGACAAAATCGATCCCGGCTGTGTTAACTGGCGTATGGCGAGTAACAAACAGCCCCTCTCTCGTTTTAAGCAGCTCGAAAACTGCAATTACGTTGTACGACTGGGACAAGATCATAAGTTTTCACTAGTAGGTATTCAAGGTGCAGACATTGTGGATGAACAAAAGACGTTGACGCTGGGTCTAGTCTGGCAGTTGATGCGTGAGAATATTGTCCATACATTACATTCTTTAAACAAAGGTGGTCGTACTGTAACAGATATGGAAATGGTCAAATGGGCAAATGAAATCGCGCAGCGTGGAGGAAAGCAGAGCAAAATGTCATCATTTAGCGATCCATCCATCCGATCAGGTGTCTTTTTCTTGGATGTGCTTAATGGTTTGAAACCAGGCATTGTGGACTATAGTCATGCCACAGCTGGTAATTCAGGTAAATGCATAAATGCTATATAATATATCTACCTGTATTAATCGATTGTTGATAAACACAGATGATGATGCATTCAATAATGCTCGCCTTGCCATTTCCATTGCTCGTAAACTTGGTGCTACCATTTTCTTGGTTCCAGAAGATATTGTAGAAGTGCGAGCAAAGATGGTAAACAAATACATTTTAGAAATGGATAGTTTCAATATACTAATGCGCTTTGATAGAACTTGACTTTTATTGGTAGTTTAATGGTTGTTGATCGTCAAATGAATCAATAGTTATAATGTTAATTTAATCGATATAACGTATTTAAATAAAGGATTATCCTCACATATTATATTTTAATGCAGCACGATGCCCAAACCCTATTATCATGATGATCACGTGTAAGATATTAAAAACCACTTTAGGAAAATGAGTTTGTCTTTTCTTGTTTAACTATTCTCTTTTCTCCAAATGCTCATCAAGGCCACTTCAGGCTTTGTGTTTTTACTTTTAGGATGCATGCATCTTTTTGGTATCTACATATTTCTAAAAGGGTTTCTACTGTCTCGTCATGCCTTTGATAAAAGGGGTAAACATTACACAGCCTGGGAACGATTCCCCATCTTTGAACCAGATTCAGCGCCTTTTAGAAATGCAACGTCTCCTTATATTGGCTTCGATAAAGCCATTGTGATTGTAGTCGATGCGCTTCGCTTTGATTTCCTTACCAACAGCTCCAATGAGGCTTATTATCTCAACAAAGTACCATTGATTCAACATCTTTACCAAACCCAACCCGAATCGTCACTTTTGTTTCAATTTCGCGCAGATCCGCCTACTACAACAATGCAACGCGTTAAAGGCCTGATGACTGGCTCATTGCCTACCTTTATTGATGCAGGGTCCAACTTTGCCTCCTCTGCTGTTACTGAAGATCAGTTATTGTACCACATTCGGCAAAAATTCGAAGAGCTTTATCTCTTTGGAGACGACACTTGGGTTAATCTATTTCCAGATGCGTTCGATCCTCAGCGTACCTTTGAAAGTGATAGTTTTAAAATGTTGGATTTGGATTCTGTGGATGATCGAATTGAATCTCACCTTTGGCCCTTGCTTGCCTCAGGCAAAGAGTGGAATGTATTGATTGCCCACTTTTTAGGTGTTGATCATTGCGGCCACACGCATGGACCATCACATCCAAATATGGCACGTAAACTTTCTCAAATGAATGGTATTCTAACTCGGATATTGGAGTACGTCGATCAAGACACTTTACTGGTGGTGATGGGAGATCACGGCATGTCGGCTGAGGGCGACCATGGAGGCGAAAGTGTTGAAGAGTTGATGAGCAGCCTATTTCTACATTCAAAACGGCCATTGACGCTATCCCATAGTAACACAAAAGATGCAAGTTACTTTAATGAGTTGTACCAACGCATACACCAAACAAGAGCGTCCATATTAGGTTATGATGTAGCCAGTATTAGTAGTAGACTTGATTTTGATGCATCAGCCTATCCGATTGTGAGCCAAATCCATCTTGTTCCAACATTGGCGTATCTTCTCCAAGTACCCATTCCTTTTGGCAATTTAGGTGCAGTCATTCCTGATGTTTTGTACTCTACCAATTCAGATCGACACTCGCAACTATGGCACATGATAGAGCAATTCCGTAAAAATGCACTTCAGGTACACGATTACCTCTTGGAATACTCTCAACAGACACATCAATCAGACTTTTCCATGGACAAATTGGAGCCTATTGTACACCATCTATACACTGCAGAGCGCATATTGATCGATACTAAAGGTGCCATCGACCAAAATCAACTAGAAATGGCCATCTTGGAATATGACGCATTTTTAATAACTGCAATCAAGTATTGTGAAGCAATATGGGCTCAATTTGACACTGGCTGCATGTGTATAGGCATTCTCCTCTTGGGTGCATCGACATTCACCTTGGTTCGACTGGTACAGAGGAATGTGTATATTCCAACTTCAAAAGCATTCATCGTTGCATGCGTTTGTTTTTTATTGACAACACTTTGTGTCATGTCACGCTATACATGGCTCTCTTTTTTCGTCCAAAGTTATGGATGGTTTGAAAAAATGGACCTGATAGACTGGGCAGTAGCATGTGTCACTTTATCCATGTGTACTATTATATTCACAATGAAAGGCTCTTTTCCTATCTTTGAGGCAAACGCAGTAGATTGGGTTGTGATTATACTGTCCGCCACCATCATTTCTTGTACCTTGGGTTCAAATAGCTTTGTTATTTGGGAGGACAAGGGAAGCCATTTTATATTAATGACGCTCTGTCTTTTCTGGTGGATGCGAACACCGAATTCATGGTCGCCCGTCATCTTTTCGGTATTAATACGCCTTATTAGCGTCACTGGTGTCTGTCGTGAAGAGCAACAGTCCGCTTGCAAGTATTTACAAAATGGCTCCTTGGCTTTTGAATGGAACACAACAGGTTTTCTTACATGCTTATTTATCGCCCTGACTTTTTTTATTGCCCTCTTCCATGCTTTTCGACTTGAAAACAAAACTGGCAATTCGTGGCTGTTTACAATCTATTTAACGTCTTGCATGATCGTTATTGCAAGGATGGTTCAAGACATTGTTCAAAATACGCAACAAGATACCCCATTTCAAATTTGGTTAAATGTTTACTTACCGCGCTTGGTATATAGCATGTCTGCTTTTGGGCTAACAAAACTATCTTTGCAATGGATTCAAGGAAAATCCGATACCATCTCTACCATCAAGCCATCTTTGCTTCTCTGGAGTGCTGTACTGGCTCTTTTGCAACGACCCTTAGGCGGCACGGTCGTTTTATTAGCACCTTATTTGATTCATCTTTTAGCCCAAGGGCAGACCAACACACTGGTAATTCGTTTAACTATGCTGCATTTTCTGGGACTTGATTTATTCTTTGCAACAGGACACCAAGCTACATTTACATCATTGCCATGGAAGGCTGCTTTTATTGGGTTTGATGAAATGAATTACTTTGGTGGAATGATCCTTGTTACACTCTCGACTATTGCTGGTCCTTTTATATCGTGGATTGGCTGGTTCATTATCCAGTCAGACGCGATGGATAAACAGCCACTGTATCTACTCCCATTGTTACAATCCATTCCTACTTTCTTATCAGCCATTTTCATATTCATACTTCGCCGTCATTTGATGACTTGGAAAATATTTGCACCTCGGTTTCTATTTCAAGTTTTATTACATATTGGGTCATATGTTGCCGTTCTTTTATTAAGTTTAGTTGATATAAAGGCCCCTCAAAAGAAAAAAGCATAGATAATTATAATATAACATAATAATAATAATAAAGTATATATAAATAGAATAGAAAAAGGAAAAGGCATATATTGTTATTTGCAAAATAAATAGTGTATATAAAGGATTAGAGCTTAATATGTGCTGGTCGTTCCTGTATTAATTGTTCAATCCGTGCATCGTTTTTTTCAACTACAAGGGCTTTCAGCCATTTGATTTCTCGTTCAAGATCATGTATGCGATCCTCCATATGTCTTGTCTTTTCTGTCATATCACAAGCTGTTTTTTGAAGTGCTTGTTCTCGCATCTTCTTTTTAAAACGGAAACGGGCAGAGGCAGCAGTATTTCGTCGTCTCTTGTCTTCCTTTGTTAACGGAGAATTTTCGGAGCGTCTACTTCCATTACTACTACAGCTTAATGCACCGTCGCCTATTGTTGGCTCGTCCTCTTCCTCGTCGTCCTCGTCACCGATATCAGCGTCCGATTTCTTTTTTTGCTTGGCCTTTTGTTTCCCCTTTCGATTACTGGTTTCCGATGAAGCCATGAATATATTCAATGGGTGCTCTTGGTTTTCGGTAGATTCATTAAGAAATGAGGTCGTTTCGTTATTATCAAGATAATTCTGCAAAGGATCAAAAACAGTGACGGGGGAGACTGGTGTAGGGTGCTGGTTCATCAAGTGCATTCTATGAAGAGAGTGTTATAAATAAACGACGTAATAAACGGATTGGGTCTTGATTAAGCATCACATAGTACCTGTCATGATTTAACAATACTTGGTTATTCTGACCAAGTTGAAGATAGGTTGACATTGGTTGCACCAGATTTGATTCCATGCTATTGTATTGAAAAGCTGAATTAACGTAAACAGATCGATCTGCATCCGGTATGATGTGGTCTAATGCATGGTTGGACCATGCGTTCTTATCGTGTGCCATTAACTATAATTAAGAAAAGGGAAAGAAAGAAGAAGGGAAGAAAAAGGAAATAAAACAAAAGAGATAAAATCAGAAATAAAATAAGGAGACGTCATGAACCACACAGCTTTGTGTATTTATGTCTATGTGTTACAGAATGTCGCAATTTATGCGAGATAAATGTTGTAAATCACGCAATCTTTGGCTTGAAATACATGATTTTTTGTACTTTATAGCAAATAGCATTTCTCGTCTCTTATTCACTTTTTCCCTTTTTATTATTATTTTTATAGTTATTACCTTTTTTTTTTTTTTAAATAATAAACAAAAATACTTGTCGATCCCTTACAAATGGTGGTATTTTATTTATCCAGAAAGCTCGTACCTTTCTATACCACATTCTATCAACATGAACCTATAAACAACTACTTTTATACATTCAAGCATATCAAATCGACTCCCATAAGTGTATATGAATCATTGTACAAGGGGGCTTGTTGAAGCTTAATAATAGTAATAATGTATTTTACTAAAACTTTATAGTGCTATAAATGCCTTTCAATAGCGTTGAAAGAATTCGTTACAAAACAATTCAATCTCCATTTTTAGTTATTGGTTTTGCTATCAAATAGAGGCAGTTTATTCTTATTTCTACTTACTGTAGGCGCTTGTTTGCAATTAATTACGAAAAAAAAAAAAGAGTCGTAACTTAAAAGTCAATCACCGCTATCAACTAGTTCAAAGTGTGAATCACATATCTTTTTATAAGCCAAAATGAATTGTATTCTATCAAGTCAAACAAAGAGAGAAAGAGAGAAAGAGAGAGAGACTTTAAATGATGTTTTACCACCAAAGTCACTAGTTCTGAAAAAATGAAATAGAGATGAATAAGCTGTCTAGGCTAATAACCCTACATGGTATTTTGCTGATATGAAAATGAAGCTTATAAATCAAGCAAAAAGAAAAAGATAATTTTATAAGAAAGTTTCATATTACAAACCAAGTAGAGACCGAAGCACTGCATATGCACTAGCGAAAGATTGGGGCGATCAGACATTGTGGGTATGAATGATTGACCAGAATGTAACCCAATATAGAGACCATGTGGTCATAGGTGTGAGGTTGAATGTCAGACAATAAACTCCACAAGCTGTTTGGAAGATTTCATTTGGTAACATAGTTGGAGGTTTCCTGAAGATCAAGAACGCAAATCGCAAAATAGTTTTGGGCAGTGAACTGGCCAAGAAAGTAGGACAATACGCTAGTGCTATTTTCAAGATACTTACAAGAAAGGATACGCCCCATAAAGATGGCAGGTATCCGGCACTTACGAGAGAGAATGCATGAAAGCATTAAAGGAATCAGATGAATATATATGCTTTATCAATTGGTATAATCAATCACTCACTAGCAAATACATATTTCTAATAAAGTGCAATAACATGGCACAGCTTTAACATGATCTTTATTATCAAGATGGTAAAAATATAAGGAGCCAACCTCGAAATCGGAATATACGCCATAATTAGTATTATTATAATTGTTGTCAAAAGATACAATCACACAAAAGTGCTACAACACAGTGCTTTATGAATATACGTTTATTATATGTAAGTATATATCCTCTCTACTGCCATTGGTTTCCATACATTTGCTGAGCAGGATAACCCATGGGTGGGCGTGGAGCATAGCCCATGGGTGGACCTGGTGGAGGAGGTGGAGGTGCAAAGCCGTTGTAACCCATCATTGGCTGCATAGGCATGGGTTGCGCATTTTGCATTTGTACGTTACCCACTGGTGCCATTGCCGGGCCACCAGAATATAGACGATTTGGCATTTGTACATTCTTCCTTGCCTCTGCTGCCAGTAATCTTTCAGCAGCTGAGCCGTGTCTTTCACCCTTACCGTCCTTCTTGAACGCATATGATACTGTGATTTGCTTATTCATCAAATATTGTCCCTCCATAGCATCGATAGCCGCGTCAGAGGATTCAAAGTTATCGAAACTAATAAAACCAAAACCCTTTGCACCGCCAGTTTCTGGATCTCGTGATATTCTAGGTGTGTTGACAATCATACCAAATGCGCTGAAAGTATCGTACAACATCTTTTCATCTACTTCAGGATCCAAATTACCAATAAATAAGGTGGCACCCACGTCCAAATTCTTTTTATCTGAAGTTGCCTATGCAAGTCGAGTGGTTCGTTTTAGTATTATTATTATTTTTCGGGCTTCCATGACACGTACCTTGTTTGCTCTTATGGGTTTACCGTATAAACGAATTTGATTCATGATCTTGATGGCGTAATCAGCATCCTCCTCTGTTAGAAATTCTACAAAACCGTAGCTTTGATGTGTTTGTGTGACTCTATCTTTTGGCAAGTGAACATTAACTAAGGAGAGTAGAGTGAGTGCTTGAACATAAAGAAACAAAGTAATAAGAAACTTTACCTACAGGCCCTGCCTGTAACATGAGTTCCCATACAAGAGACTCAGTGCATCTCTCATCAAGATTACCAATGTATATAGTGGCTTCCTGATTACGTTCTATTTGCTGTGCCATGTAGTAGTGTAAATGTGTTTATGATCAAGCAAGAGAAATATTGACTGAAACCGATATTTTGTTTTTATTTATTTTTTTTGTTTAAAAATTGAGTTTGTCACTGTTTGTAGATTTTCAATCCCAGAGTACTGACCAAGTGCTTGTATTTCAACAGCGTGATTTGCATTTTATATTATCTCGAACATCAAATATATACAATATAGTATTTATTAAACAGAGATACTCACCCAAGTAGTGTTATAATCGTATCCTTTCTTGATGGCTTGAACAAGAGGATAGTAACCATCTCTATGAATCTTTTGAGGAATACATCCTGATTCCCTTTTCCCCAAGATTAAAACATATGCGCGAATAGGCTTTTATTTTAGCAATAGCATCGTATGAAATAATCAAAAAAGTATCAAAAGATCTTAAGATCGATCAATTAGCAAGCATTCACCAGATATCCAGCTTTCGTCGGTCCGAGTGACTATTAGTCATTCAAGTAGTGCTAATTCAGTTCAGAACGTGTTTTTCAAAGTGCATAAACCTTCCTGATAGACAAATCAAGCCAGTTCATAACTGTGCAATGCCTAAAGCACGTAGCTTCAAGATCATTTTCTCTTTAGTACTAATAGAAACATTTGGAGCTAAAATATTTTTCCCTACAGAACAAAGTGTGTATCATGTCATTAAGAAGGCTAAGAACCATGATCTGTTCAACTTGAAAAGTGAAGACAGTTTCTCTTCATTCCCGATATTTGATTATATCTGATACCGTATATCATGTCCTTGTGGAAGAATGTGTTGTTTCTGGATCTGGTGCCTCTGGTGAAATTGTGCAACAGATCTTCTAGCCAGTAGAAAGCTTGTGACCCGAGTAGTTGTTTTTTGGAACCTTTGAATATCATGGTAGCGGTTATGGTGCTCCAAGACGGTATGCTATCTGAATACAAGAAAAATATTCTCATTTGACGGGCAAAGAAACATCTGTTCTTGTTTGTAGTGATGCAATAGTACTATTACCAAGTGGATTGGGTTAATCAAAAATTGTGGATTCTTATCTCAACATGAAACCTTACTTGATGTGGTTATGGGCTTGTCTTGTAGACTCAAGATAGCTTGGTGAAGCGCTCATCAAATTTGTTCATGTCAAAACGCTTCCTATGCCGGTAGAAAAAGCATCTAAGTTCTCTTAAAAAGAAGTGCATACAGCCTATACCAGTATTCAAAGTCAAGTTATTCTTGAATAATCATCAAGATGAAATTAAAGACATATCATCGCTCTAACATTCTGCTCATATCAAGTTTGGAAATGGCCAATCAGAGCAGCAAAACTAAATCCAAGTCACGTTTTTGAAGATCGGGGATCAAAAAAATTGATTCAACCACACACACCATTTGCACCGTGAGCTCCTTCTCTTTTTTTCGCATCAGAAAACAACATGGCTCATAGCAACGTCTGGAACTCTCACCCCAAGAAGTATGGCAAGGGCTCTCGCCAATGGTAAGTCTGTTTATTTTTCGTTTTACTTTTTTTTTTGCAAAGAAAAATGAAGAATAGAAATGCATGTCCTTTTTTTTTGGAATGAGCAATTTTTTTTCTGGCTGACATATAAGCCACCAAAAGGAAAATCATGATGCCATTTCGAAATTGCTTCCTCCACTATTTGATGGAAAAACTACAGTAAAGATGGTATATTGAAGTATAATTGAGTAGTTGATTGAAAGGACATGCACTTCTATTCTTGCAATAATGAATTCTATAGAATTCTAATTTTTTTTTTTCATCAGCCGTGTCTGCGCTCACCGTGCTGGTTTGATCCGCAAGTACAACCTTAACGTCTGTCGTCAGTGCTTCCGTGAGTACGCCAGTGACATTGGTTTCCACAAGGTAATAAGTGATATAGACTGTGTGTGTGTGTGTGTGTGTGTGTGTGTGTACGTGACAAGGTGAAATAACCAAATTTCTTTAATAGTACCAATAAAGCAATTTTCATTGGTTTAAATTCCTCTCTTACTTTTTATCAAAGGGAACATTATATTATTACTGTGTAAACTCAATAAAAACCACAAGAGAGGTCTTTATTATGGCCTCTGCTTATCTTGCTTAACCTTAAAAAAAAATGAAAAAAGATTGACCAATGATATGTATTTTTATTGATCTATCTTTCATCACGTAAGATCAATGGGAAATTTGCATTTTTTTTTTAATAATAGTGGTATGTAGATTTAGTACTTGCCTTTCTTTCTTTTTCTTTTTTTAATTTTATCAATGTCGGTTCCCCTTCTCGATCTATCAAAATATAATCCAGATGACCTTCTGGCCTCAAAAGAGTTCCTTGATGATCTTTACAAGGCCATGACAGAGGTTGGATTCTTTTATATCACAAATCATGGTGTTTCGCTTGAATTACAAACTAAGGCAATGCAAGTCATAAAAACATTCTTTGAGTTACCACTAGAAGAGAAGCTAAAAGTGGAATTAAAGAAGTCTCCTCACTTTAGAGGTTATTCACGACTACGCAAGTGTTGGATAGTACATTTATATCCCTTTTTTATATTAACATCAGATGATTTTAGATGCCGAGACAACGGACTATAAGCAAGATAATAGAGAACAACTGGATCTCGGAAGAGAGTACCCGATTTTGCCTGTGAAAGGAAACCCTGTTTACGCTCATTTGCGTGGGCCCAACCAATGGCCCGAGCAAGTACCTCATTTTAAGGAAACGATACTTAAACTTATAGATGCCATGTCTGGAGTAGGTCTTGTTCTTTTACGGGCTATGGTACAAACATTGAATAGTGAGCATCTGTTGGATATATTTGGTGATGACTATGGTGTACGCATGAAATTACTCCGCTATCCGGCTCTTAACAATCCAATCAACACACCATTGGATCATGGACTAGGTGTGGGTCCACATAAAGATACAGGCTTTCTTACAGTCTTATTACAGGATCCCATAGGTGGACTGCAGGTACAGACACAGCAAGGCCAATGGATTGTAAGTGAATGAAGCTGTGCTTTTGCTTTGTTTCCTTAATGGATTAACTTGTTCCAAAAAGTAGAATGCGGAACCGATTCCAAATACATTTATAGTGAATATCGGTGAAATATTTGAGCGTTTAACCAAAGGTGCTTTTGTTGCAACAACCCATCGTGTTGTTAATAAGAATGTTGAAGGATATAAGGACAGATATTCCATTCCTCTCTTTCTTGCTCCTTCTCTAGAAACAAAAATACCTCAAATAGATGTCGTTTCATCTAGCAAGGAGGTAGTTTCTGATGTCAAGCAAGATCAGTTGCTGCAGCATGAGATTTATGGAATTAATGAGCTCTATGGCTATTTGCGCAGTCATAAAGTAACAGCAGACACATGGTATCACTTTGATGAGCAAAAGAAGGAATGGCAAAGAAAGCCAATTGAATCTATCTAATAAACATTATTTTATTGTATATTTTTACATTGATATTATTACAAAGATGATTTGCCCTTATTGATGATTCTATAATTAGCTGCACTACAGACATGATAGACAGTTTCCAAATGAGGAACAGCAACTCCCTTTGCCTGAGCTCTCTTCAAAGGTACACCAAGAATAACTTCAATTTCCATTGGGTTTCCGCGCTCAAAATCCAATTGCCTACAAGGAAAATAGAAAAATATGAGCCTGTTTCCCTTTCATTTCTCATTTCAAAGCCAAGTGACTTACATTGAAGGCTTATAATTGGTGGCGGTGGCCTCTGTTCTAGAAATCATTGAAGTCATCTGTTCTTCAAGGTCGAAACCATGGCCATAAGCATTAGAGGCTTGGATGACCTCACTCATAACATGCTTGGCAGTTGCCATGGCATCTTCGTTACGGAGTACTTCGGATGTGTTCATGCCTGTCAAGGTACAGACTGGTGAAAAGGAGGCGTTCCTGAAATTATATCATGTTAGAAATGAATCGAATTAAATATTTGTGCATTTTTGACAAGTTTACCAAAATAGTTTCTGCCAGCGAATACGTTCAACGTCTTCAACCACATTGACATCAACACCTCCCTCCTTCAAATACCCAATAAAAGCATTACGCTGCTTCTCTGAATCAACCTTGCTTCCCAAGTAGGGACCAGTCAAAAGAGATTCTCTTCCAACCATTTTGATGGTTCCAGGCTCAGTTTGAGAGGTGCCGATATAGGCAACAATAGAGACAATGGGGTTGTCAGGGAATCGATCAATGATAGGTTCCTCAACACCAAGACCGTTTTGAATCAATACAATGGTTGTGTCCTTTGATACTGCAGGTGCAATGATATCAGCAACGTTATACACTTCAGGTAATGCCTTGAGTGTCACCAAAATATAATCAAATGGTGCGTCTTCTCTAACTGCTTCCTCGGGCTTACGCACAACTGGATATATAAAGACAAGGTCAACTAACCCTTATCCTCTCTCTGTTTTATTCTAGTCTTACCTTCTGTAGGTTTAAAGACCTCATTACCAAATTTAGCTGATTCAATATTAAGACCATTGCTTTTAACAGCTTCGTAGTTGGAACGACAGACAGCTGTAATGTCACATGTTTTTGAAAGACGCCAAGAGTAAATGGCACCAATGGCACCTGTGCCGACTGTTAATATACGAGGATTGTTTGTCATTGAATAGAATCGTGTTTGGGACTGTAAGGGAAAACAACGAGAATAAAATCGGGCGGGGTATTTATTTAGTGTTTTATTCGGACTGGATACAAGATGAGTAACAAATCTTCCCAGGGGGGTCCAATGATCGGTCCGCAAAGCTGAATGAAAAGTAGCTGGATTTCTTGCACACAAAATCATATAGACCAATTTGTAATAAACAAACAAATAAGGGGGAAAAGAAGCGGCTTTTAGTACAACAACCTTTGTTTAACTAGACTTTTATACTCTGAACTGACTTCTAAATATCCCATTTGATGATGGCTGTGCAATGATAATGAAAAAATACACTTATATAGTTATACACTTGATTGCCATCACCATACCCATTCAAACTTTGGATAAAACTGGCTTTGATCTTTCAAATATACATTTCACATTACTAATTTATTCTGGAAACCTCCTAACGTATAAATTAAACTTTATACTCAGCAAATCTGAGTCATAATCTCTCTTGTTTGTATGCAAAATTTCTCAAGCCAAATTAATCTATACGCTCTCACGCTCATATATAAATGCGCAGAAAATACACAGGGTGAGTGACTATGAAGTGCATTGATTTGATTTAAAGCGGATCAAAATCCGTGGGCACTTTCAGTTAGAATAAAAATTAGGGTCTCCCTCTAATGATTTAATATTTATGATTTCAAGGTGTCTTAAATACCAAGCCAGGCCCAAGTAGGCTTTGTCAAAGATATATAACTGCAAAAGATTTTTTATTTAGTTGTACTTTAATTGAACAATGTTGACTAGTTGCCCTTGACGGTCATATAGGTGCTAGCTGCTTAAAAGATTACCCTTTTATCCTTCAATTTGGGAAAATTACAATGCATTAGCTTCAAATTCATTGATTGTTTGGTAAGTTTTCTCAACCTTAGAACTGTACATATCGAATTTATAAATATACATTAGCAAATCGAAAACATACGATTTGAATGGTCGACTATTGCACAATATCAAAAAATGGGAAAAAATGGCTCGTTAATCTCGAAAATGTATGTCATATCGCTACTCTTTCTACCTTTGAAAACCCAAACCAATCACTATTTCCATAGTTTTTGTTTTTATTAATAATTATTACAGTAAATCAATACAATTTAATGATGGTTTTGCCAATTTGACTTTGTTTTTGGACATTGTTGTAAGCTGCATGTACCTCTTCTTCAGAGAACCCAAATACTTTTTCTACCGGCATGGGAAGCTTTTTGGCATGAACAAATTTGATAAGCTCTTCACCAAGCTGTTTTGATGCTATGTTAATACCCCTGGCAGTTGCACCTTTGACAAGTAGCCCCATGATAACATCTGGAATGGTTTCAAATTGAGATAAATATCCAATGATAGCTATTTGACCACCATTTTTGATTGATTCGATCGATTTGGCAATAGTACCGTTACCACCATTCTCAATCACAAAGTCGACACCTTCACCATGGGTGATCTCTAGAACCTTCTTCTCCCAGTCAGGATGAGTATTGTAGTTGATGGTATAGTCAACGCCATATTTCTCCTTAACATACGCAAGTTTTTCGTCAGAGCTAGAGGTAATAATAGTGACTGCACCAGCAGCTTTTGCCAATATTAAAGCCGTGATAGAGACACCCCCCGTACCAAGCATCAGTACAGACTGACCAGCAATAAAAGGTCGACCAGAACCATAGAGTGCATTCCAAGCAGTGGCACCAGTACAAACAAGAATAGATGCCTCCTCATGCGTCAAGTGAGAATCTTTTGGTATTTTGTTTACACCATAACTAGGAACTACTTTATACTGGGAAAGAACACCATCTCGAACAGCACCAAATGCAGTATTATGATCTTTTACAGTTCCGAAAATATGCTCCGGGTTAAAGTTTGTAACAACTCGATCACCAATTTGAAAATTTGTCACAGATGAGCCGACTTGGACAATTTCACCAGAAGCATCAGATCCAGGAATAATACCTTCTTTTGCGGGAAGAGGGTAGCTACCATTAGCAATATCCAGATCTCGGTAATTAAGAGAAACTGCATTCACTTTTACAAGCACTTCGTTGTTTCCGAGATTTACTGATAAGGATTCCTGGAATTTCTTAATGGCACGATAACCGGCGAATTTGGTCACGCGATATAGACTTTGTTCGTTGGGGATTGACATTTTGATAGACTTTATTTGATTTTTTTTTAAGATATATATGATATGAAGAGAAGCAAGTTGTATTTATATTACATGTTTTACATTTAACCTAAACGTCTTTAAAATAAGCTTCATGACAAATCAAAACGCTGTCATGTATTAT
>VCJL01002092.1:33963-47330 GCA_024139405.1 Backusella mclennaniae | reverse complement strand
AAAAAAAAAAAAAAAAAAAAGTCTTTTTTATTTAATGACCAGAAACAATAGTTGTACTATCTTATTGCAAAGTTCCTTTCGGCTGGACCTTGTCAAGAGGCAGCACATACACTTGAAAAGGAACTAAAGCAACATCGTGAATTATTACCGCACACAATAACGTATGGAGGAAAGAAAGTCCCAATGGGTTTGGATCGACTTGTAGGTTTCTTTTCTTGCAAATAAAGCTGGAATATATATTGACAGCCATTTTTATAGTCTCGCGAGTATCCTGACATCAACAATGGTTATTTATTGAATTTATTGGAAAAGTTTCTTTCCCACTTTAAAGAAACAGGCGATCCACATATTTTACGAGTGAGTGCTTTAAGACATGGCGACAAGTCACTGTTGACTATGCTTTCTGCCTTTATACCACATAAAGAATGGGAACCATGTAATTACTTGACAATGACGAAGAGCGATCTAGAGAGATTACCAATACGTAAGAGATGGGGACGCGTTTATTCTTACTTTTTTTCCGTATTGATTGTTTATTCTGTTAGATCGTGCGTTGATTGCTCGAGAACTAGGATGCACTTTAATGAACAAAAATGAGATGCCAACAGCACTATCGAAATTTTATAGAGAAGTAAATATATGTACATATAGGTTAAAATACAGTGTATATTTAATCATAATATAGCGTGTTACGATATCAGGACATCGTGGACCTGTTTACTGTGTAGCATTTGATAAAACCAATCGACGACTCTTTACAGGAAGTGACGACTTTTTGGTCAAAGTATGGTGTGTACGCACAGGGTACTTGATTCATACAATTCGTGGACACCAAAATGTTATTACAGATATTGCTATTAATCAGGAGAATACACTGGTGGCAACTGCATCTTCAGATGGATGTGTGCGCGTATGGACAATGGAAGAGTATAAACCCATCATGTGCCTAAGACCAAATACAGCCACTGTAAGTTTTGTTGTAATGATATATCTGCACAAGGTAGTAGATAAATTTGATTAACACCACGCATCAGATCAAGCCATTCACAAATGTTAAATTCTCACCTTCACCACGAAACGAAACACGTTATCTGATGGCAACCAATGAAGATGGACTTGTTCGATTATGGAGATGGGACAGGGATACACTTCAGTTCTTTGATGCAGATGCACCCATCACATTTAGTTGTAAATTCAGAGCCAAGGATCGTCTTCGATGTTCATCGTTCAATTATACAGGCACCAATTTTACAGTGGCAGGTGATGATGGTTTCGTATATGTCTTTTCAACCATTCCTATCGACACAACACATACAGGCTCTGTATCAGACATGGCACATCAGGAAGCAACTAGAACACCAAAGAGTAATGGTAGCGGTGCCCCTGGTAGAGGTAGGAGAAGGGTGGCAAGTGCCTTGTTTCCGGATAAAAGTGGTCATGTACAGGCTCAACCTGTGGTGCCGATCGGCACTCTGGAAGGCCATATGGGAAGTGTGACTGATGTGGCTTACAGTCATGATGGTCAACGTATTCTGAGTGGATGTCAAGATGGTACTGCTCGTATCTGGAAATTTGATAAAGAAACAAAGGAATGGTGTAGTCTTGTTTGTAAGTAGTGTGTGCGCAAACATTCCATGTAGCCCAAACTAATCTAAATAATTATATGTATTTACAGTGGATATAACATTACCACTGGATGTACCCATTGTAAAACCTCAACGACAAACCAATAGTAATAGTCAAGATGACCCAGCAAGCAATCAAGATGTCACAGAGGAATTCGGATCGCTCATGCCTTCTTTGGATGATGAGGATGCTTCCATGCCACTCAACATGGCCAATACACCGCCACCGCCACCGCCGCATGCTGCTTCACTAGAACCACCCAAAGTATCCATGATTGCATGGAGTTCCGATGACCGCTGGTGCTTTGTGGCGACAACACATGGCGATATTCGCGTCTATTATGCATATAACGGAGATCCTGCATGTGTTTTGAAGGGTCATGGAGGTGAGATCTATGCGTTGGATAATCATCCTTTGGATCCAAGCACCATCTTATCTGCAGGATATGATGGAAAAGTTATTTTATGGGATGTGGAGAGAAGAACTGTTATTCGTTGTACAAGTTATACAGGTCGAACTTTTACAGATTGCAAGTTTTCCAAAGATGGTAATATCTATACTTCTATATATATATATTCATTACTAAATGCGTGTATATATTTACGTAGCTATGAAGTACGCTATTAGCGATGAGGAGGGTCATTGTACACTATTTGGTATTGGAGGACTTGATAAAGATTATGAATTAATTACAGGTTGGGAAAGAGGACAATATTTTATATCAGACTATCAGGCACTTAGACATTATCCTGATGGTTCGTTTTTGGATGAGCCGACACAGCAGCCACCTTACACTTTATCTCCTTCACCGGTGATTGACTTGCAGGGTATTGCTTATCCCAATCAGAAAAAGCTAGGTTATGGTAATGAATTGAAATAAGCTCAAGGTAAAGGGAGAAATGTACTAACATTCCTGTTATTGTTTTAAAGGTCGTAATATACCTATCGTGCCAGAAACATTTGAAGCAGAAGATTTAAAACGATCGGCATGCTATGATATGGAACAGGAAGAGTAAGTTCATGTTTAGATGTACATTCACCGTACTGATAAATATTATAGATTAAGAAAATTACGTACAATCAACCTTCCAATCATTGACCGAGCTCGTGTGGCTAAAAGAAGACGTGAATTTGTCAAAAATGACGACGAAGATGAGGAAAATGGCAACTCGGGAGCGACCCAATTTCAGTTCCCTCCTCCTCCACTCCAACCATTTTTATTACCCGACGATTCTGCAGATGAAGACTATCACGATGACGAAGCAGAAAACCAAGCTTATGGTTCCGGTAGCAGTAGCGATGAGGGAGGATCGGACGATTTCGTGGCACGTGACGATGATCAGAACCAAGGCAACAATACCGCTGGTGACGAAGAGGATGGAGAGGAAGATGAGGATGGTCCAGTCACACGAAGCAGAGCTGGTCAATTAAGACAGCGATCGCTCTCGCCTGCTGTACGCACAGTCGTAACATTGCGTCGACCACGTAATGCTTCATCATCTGGTAATAGACGTGGTAGAGGAAGACGGTCAAATGGCCCTGGAAGACCACCAAGCCATGGTACTCGTAAGCGTAGACGCGAGAGATCTGATGATGAAGAGGATTTGCCGCTTCGTCCTCGTACAAGGAGAAGACCACATATATCGTATTTGGAAAGTGATTTGGAGAAGAGCGAGGAGCAATCAACATCATCGGAGGACGAAGATAATGATGGTCATTTTACCGATAGTTCAGAAGCAGGCCCTTCAAACATGACTATATCTCATCAACCAACCACATCATCATTACCAGAAGATAGGGATACACCTACACCCGAACCACAGGACCGTAAGGGTAAGCGAAAACTCCGTCAGCCTATCAGTGATGATGAAAACGACGGCGACTTTTATGCACCACCATCTTCGTCCTCTGCTCTACCTCCAAGAGCAGCATCATCCTCGTCGTCAGGCCGTGCCACACGAAGCAGTCGGTCACGCGCACCCTCAACGGAGCCCTTGCATCCTGCACCATCCTCCTCCTCCTCCAGCCACAATAAACCCGCTCATACACCTGCAAAACTTGGTAGACGCCCCGGAAAACGTGAGATACCCCGTGAGTTGACTTCATCTGAAATTAAACTCTACGAACCCATCCCCTGGATCAAAAACTGTGAGCGATCCCTCTCCAAATACCTGCCCCAGCTCAATGACACTGTCACCATCCTTACCGAGGGTCACAAGCAGTACCTTGATAGCTCTGAAATGAAGGAATATTTCGATGAACGCCATGGGGTCGTCACCAAACATGGTCCCGTTATCTTTGCTAGAGTGGCCAACATTCAATGGGTGGTAGGTCCTCCTACGTTTTGCCGCCTTAAACTCTCGTTGCTACAGCTTGGCAATATCTCTGCTGCCCTCCAAGGTGCTGCTCCTGAATGGGTCCCTCTGGGTCAAGAGGCTGTGATTGATTATACAGATGAGGATGGGTCCCCCGAGTTTATTGTACTTTGGGAGCGGTTCCAAGCCTCAATGGATTTGTTTTGCACCATTACAGATAACCAGAGGGTCGATGCCATGTACGACGACGATAAGTATACAGGCACCATCACGTCGTGCAACAAGAGAGGTGGATTGTATTGGAAACAGGCACATTTACCAAGCCCATGGGCCTATTACCATATCACCTGGGATGATGAATCGTCCGGACCAGAAGATCTGTGTCCATGGGAGATTGTGCCCCATGGCGAGGATTTCCTCGAGCGTTACGATGTGGAGCCTACTCTTCCCCAGGCAGATGTAGAAAGAGCGCAGGAAATTATCCAGTGGTTGAAGCAGTCTGAGGACTTTTTGCTTTATGTCGAGCAGGTGGATTATTATAATTACCCAACATATCTTACCATGATTGCTTATCCTATTTGTTTGGATACCGTCATGGAGAGATTAAGCAATAACTTTTATCGTTCAGTGGATGTAAGTACCTCATCTTTTTGTTTACAGAATGTTCAATAAGCTCATGTCCTTTTTTTGTTCTTTTTAGGGTTTAATTGATGATGTTGAACTTATTAGAAAGAATGCTCAACGTTATAATGCAGATACTTCACTTGCAGCTAAGAATGCGGTCCGTTTAGCGAATTTCTTCAAAACCAGATTACTGAGTAAGACTTTTGATATTCATATATACATCTATTTATATACATTCAACTCATGTCTCTCTTTTTCTGTTAAAAAGATAAAAACATGCCTATTGCTTGGACAAGAGGTGGAAGGAAAGGAGTCCATAATCAAAATAAAAGTGCTGCAAGTGGAAGCACAGCTGCCAGTGGTGGCAGTAAAAGAAAAGGAACAGCAAAGGAATCTTCTGACGACGAATATTACGAAGACAATCAAAAGGACGAATCGGATGAAGAGCCTGATGGAGATTCTGTCCGAGCTGATAGAGATGAGCACTATGGGGATAAAGCATTTGTTGTTGATGACGACGATGACGATGATTACTGCTAAAAAAAATGAATATTTTTTCTTGCTCTTCCTTAATTGCAATATATATTATAAAATAATAAAGTGTATTTGCTTGTGTATTATTATTTTCTATACATCTATTTATTATACAAAAATTACTCTACAAAGACCATTTCACTAGTTCTATCTTTTGCAAAAACGTCCTTGTACTTGTCATATAAATCTTGCAATGCTTGTACGTATTGTTTGTGATACACAGCGACCATGTCGTTGAAATTTTCATCCGATACATTCTTTGGTGGATCGATAGGATTTCCAATGACAATATGCATTGGACTACGGAATGGCATCAAGCCTCTATCATCTATTGTTATTTTCAAAGAGATGAGCAACCTATAGTTATTTACATGATTATGTATGTAAAGCTTACAGTTAAAAATACCACGGCCGTAAAACAATGGGAATGTAAAGCCCATAATCTGCTGCGTCTTTTTTTGAAATGTACGAATAAACGAGCCATCCTCATTTTTGACCTGTTTAAACATGTCATTCTCTCCAAAACTCAAAACAGGAACCAAACTAGCACCTGTTTCAACAGCAATGCGCACAAAACCTAGACGTTTTTTTAATACCAAATTAATGGTGCCTGGTCTTGACACCAAGCTCTCAGCAGCACCGCCGACGACAATAGCCATAGAACGTCCGGGACCTGAAGAAAGTACTGCTTTGCATGACTTTCTCGATACTGAACAAAGGCCTTGTGCCAATATATAATCTCGATGAAATGGGATACGAAAGTTGGATGCAAGTGTGCCAAGAGACGGCTTAATGCCGGGATAAAGTTTGGAAAAGCCATTGCCTTCGGATGCAAATGTACAGACAGCGCCCATGGCAATAATACCATGAGGATGATAACCAAACAAGTAATTTTTAGAAGGATCGAGCTCACCCTCCTATATTTATTTTGGCTTAGCTTGGTTTTTTTGTTGGGGGGGTAATATCATCTCACCTTGACAATCCTTGCAGGAAAATAATCAGCGAACCACCTCCAAATGGATAAATTTCTCATAAACTCCACACGTCTTCCACCTCTTTCGGGTGCCTTGTCGAAATAGATCCACAAACTGTATGCAATGGCAAATGGCAAAAAAAATTTCCAAGTGCAGAGGTAAAGAAAGAATGCAAAAGCAAATGATGGCTCGATCCACCATAGTAGAATGATAAGCGTTTGCAGTCTACGTTCCAAGGGAACACCGAAAAGAGGCGAAAACTTCTTTTCTTCTGCTATTGACATTATTATATAGAAGTGATAAGAAGAACAAGGAGGAAAAAAAATTGATAAGGTACAGAGTTCCTCTTTATTTTTTAAATGACAGCACTTTTATCCACGTGAAACAATGCTCGAACAAGAAGCTCAATTCATACAGCATTTGGCTTTAGTCATGAATTTTACAATTATATATAAAAATATTTATAATAATAAGGGATAAATCACTTTTTCTGCTTTGTTTTTATTATTTTCTTTTTCTTATTGTTGTCTGCTTTGTGAATCTGACTTTACATTCCCTTTGAATAGTTGGGGTTGGCGTTGAAAACACCTTGAATGATGGTAGTGACCTTTTCAATACCATCAATCCATTTTCTCATCTTTCTTTCGTTTTCTTCAGTTTGAACACCAATCTTTTCATAGAAATCCTTACGATAAAAGCAAGACTTGATGGCAAGCTAAATAAAATGTGTATCACTGTTATTGTCTTTGTGTCACCCCTTTCTAAAGTATTCAAGTAAATCAAAGCCCATTTCAACATACTTACAGAAAAGATGGGACGAACAAGCATGTTGTGGTGCTTTCTCCAGGTGTTTTGATATGCCTTTCTAAAGGAAACACTCAATTCCTCTTCCTTGTGATCTAAACTACGCTTCAAACCAGCGGCAGTGAACTCAAGTCCTCTAGTTAACCAAAGAAGACCCTCTGTAGCCTCACGTCTCTTCTCTGGCGCTTCGATGGCCAATAAATTCTGAAGGGTATTGTTGGCTGTGGTATTGGTTGAATAACGATCTCTGATTTTCTACAAGTCGTTCCCCCCCCCCGCATTTTATTATTATCTTTTCAGTTGATTATTATTTTTATAGAACTGTCTTACCTTAATATTTTGGTTCATATCGTTTTGAATAACAGCAAAAGAAGAGTTTCCGAGTTTGTCTATACTCATCAAGTTAGCAAGATGAGATCTCTCTTTCACCTCTTTTATATATAAATACCAAAAAGTCTGACTGCGCAAACAGCTGCCTTCAAGAACTCGTCTGTATCGATACCATTTGCAATAGTGACTGAAGTGAAATTATTTTCGATTTTATCAAAATAGCATTCGGTTACTGTGGCTGTTTCACTCATTTTTTTTTTATTAAATAAATCTGTTAAAGCAAGAAGAAGAGAAAAAAGAAAAATAAACTTTTTTTCTCACCTTGACTATTACAGACTTTTAATTAGTTTACGTGTGCTATTGTATTTTTCCAATCGATTGGCGGATTGGAAAAATACAATAAGCCAGGACGACACAAACATTTATATAAGTTTTTATTTATTTTGCAGCAATCTGAATTTCAAAAAATAAATAAAGAAAAGAAAAGTTACATGGAAGAAAGGGTTTTAAAGGCACCAGGATGACCAGCACACGCTGCTCTTTTAAACCACTTGAAAGCATTTGGATTTGATCTTTTTACTCCAATACCGTTCTGGTAATAAATACCTATCGTAAAATAGACTTTCCCCTTAAGGGAAGAAGCGGATGGGTGAGTTTGTACGAGGGTGGCTGCTCTTCTGGCCCAAAGATAAGCCTCATGATCGGATTGGGGCAAAGCGTTGGTCTTGAGTGAGCCAGTCAAGTACCATCCAGAGAGAGCCAATGTAGCTTCGGGATAGTCTTGCTTTGCTGCTTGCGTGTACCAATAAAGCGACTGTGTTTCATCCATTTCACAAAAGATACCGCACTCGTAGCACTCACCCAGCTTTGATTGACTAGGTGCATAGCCAAGGCGTGCCGCCTCCTCAAGTAAGCCGATCGCATAGTCAGTGTCTGATATGAGGCTCGTCTCTTTACATTCACCCGTGAGCTGGATGATGGCAAGTGCGTGGAGGGCATGTGGAAGGGATCTGGCTCTTCCTGGGTTACTCGTAATGGTAGGTTGCACGGCTGTGGTAGCAGCTCTTTGTAACCAGGTCACTGCTTCGCGCTTCGAAATAGGCTGGTCACAATAACCTCGCATAGAAATAATACCCAGCTTGTACATACTGGCGACATTGTTTAGAAGCGCCGCCTTTCGATAAAATAGAATCGCTCGCGCGCCATCTTTCGATGTACCAATTCCAAGCTCGTAGCACACAGCAGTTCGGTAAGTGGCTTCGGGGTGGTCCTGCTTGGACGCTTGGGTATACCACTGAAAGGCAGCTTGGTGATTGATGGCCCAATGAAACGCCCCCATACCATAACAGTTACCTAAAAGATATTGTGCTTCGGCTTCTCCTCCTTTCCCTACACCTTGACTTGTTGTTGCCAATTGTTTGAGCGTTGTCTTTGCCGAAAAAATCATGGCCCCTTCAAGTGTCTTTCTAAAGTGGCTTCGACTAAGGGAACTGCTGCTATTGTTGTTATTGTTATCGCTGGATTGCATTCGGGATGCACACTCCATAAAATGTAAACATAACGCCAACTGTGACTGCGATGTCCCTTTCTTTCTTTCACATTCACTCATGGCTCTCACTTGTTCGACGGATTCGGGGGTGGGCCATCTGTTATTGTACTCGATACCGATATATGACATACCCAACCAAGGATGACCAAAGGAGGAGGTGGATCGATGTGAGAAACGGGGTCTCGTTTCCGGGAGGGATTCTTCTTCTTGTTTTGAATACAAGTTTGGCAGCTGCAGAAAAGAATTCTGAGATGATTCTTGATGGTTATATAAAGACGAGGTATTGGTTGTTGCTGGTATTTCCTGGCCAAGCCAGTTATCAACAAAGTGCTCCTTTTCAGCCATGGGTGTTGGAGAAAATGGCTTGGATATGGTATCAATTGCTGTCATGTACGTAGCTGAACCTACCGTTCCTATATCATTATCATCTTGGTCGTTTTGTTCTTCTAAAATGGGTGATGATGCGGGTTTTGACATATCCACGTTGCCTGTTTCGACTCTAGGCTCGGTTAGAGAAAATTCATCAAAACCAATCCAATCAGTAGAAACAGCCTCCCGAGTTTTCATCATTTTTTTTTAAAAAATATTGTTACTGTTGATGAATGAAAGAAATGAGATAAAAGTGAATTAATAAAGATGAGGAGAAAAGAGGGGAAAAAAAAGACGATGGAAGACTCATTTCAATAGTAAAATACTCATGTTTAGGATGAAGTAAAAAGCTATCGGTAAAAATGCTAAAAGGGCGAAAGTTTATTTGACGCGGATACTTATCTATATGTGTCATTAATATTTAAATTCGTTTTTCCTCCTCTAAGTTCCAAGCCTTAGAGATTGCATCTTTAGCCTCTTTAATTTTGGCATCGTATCCTTCAATTGCCTGTTCTGTTGCAACGACTTTTGCAAGCAGATATTTAATACGAGGTTCAATTTCTTTAGGAGGCTTATTGGGCTGATTAATATTCGTTAATTTTTCAATGGTGTTCTCCAGTTTCGCTATATCAGTCTCGGCGTTTTTCTTGAGGAACATATTCGTTTCAATTTCCATCGAAGCATTAAAGATAGGATCTGCAACAAGATTATTAAAGACCGTGTAAAAAACGGGCTTTCCTGGTTGAATTGAATCGGCACGCCCTTTTTTTTTAGGCGAATTAATGACTTGAATTGATTTTGCTTCATTTACTTTACCTTCTTTTTGTGTTACTGCAATTAATTCAGAACGTTCCATTGCCTTTAAAGGTGCATCATCACCATTAAAAATGCTACCCCACTTTAGTTCGTCGTAATTTATCTTTTTTTTTTTGAAAGAGAGAAGAAAATAAATTATTAGAAATACATTTTGATAGGACCATTATTATTAAAGTATATTTACCGAAACTGCGTTTGTCAGTTCTTTGACAATTGCCCAAAATTGGACACTTGTCCATTCAGAGTGGTTATCAGGATCAGATGCATCACCAAATCCATATTTTCTAAGCTCAACCACATTTCTCGCAACAATGTCATCAAAAGCAGCTATTTTATTATTAATGATAATAAGACGAGTGGTATAAACGATGAGTTATATGTTCATTCCTGTTGAAATACCAGCTTTACTTACATTTAGCGTCCATGTTCATCTTCATCTTTTGCACAAGTATTTCCAATTCAGTAAGACGACCGCCTAATGCAGATACAACGTCCCGAATATTTGGATCGTTGACTTCTTCTCCCAATTGTTTATACACAAACTGTAAAGACATATCAGGTGGTGCATCTGAGAGAACAATATTCGAGAAACTCTTTCCAGGTAGTGCTACAAATATATATATTTCACTAAGAATGATCATGTACTTAAAAATCTCAGCCTGTATTTCTTTACCTTTAGCAAGTGGTTTTATTACACCTGCATTAGAACTGACAATGACGACATGAGCTACTTCATTTTCAATAAGAAGAGAGGCCCACTCTGCAATTTCCTTCCAAAGTACTTCAGATTTAGCAGTTTCTCTATGCAAGTAGTTATCGATAATGACGACAGGTGTGCTTAGCTCCAATGCCTTTCTCTCTTGCTCAGACTCTTCATCCGTCTTGACCTTCTTTTGGATAGGCTTCTTATGGCCTGTCATGTAACGCTCGAATCTTTCTAAAAGTGTAGCCTTGTTTTCTTTTTCCTCTGCTTGTCTTCTTTTCTCACTTTCGTTAGGTACAATGTCTCTTAATGAAACTGCTACAGTTTCAAGCACCTGCTTTATTTGATTTTCTGGGCTGCTAGAAAGGCCGGATTTTTGTCCTGTGGTGGCAAAGACAAATGTATCGAGTAAACCACTAAGAGATGCTACCCAAGTAAAGACAGGGAAATAGCCCACTTGTTTGGCCAGTTCTTTCGTTATGTCTGATGTATTTCGAGCATTCGAAAGTTTCTCGCAATCGATGACCAATTTATTTCTATTTGACAAATTAATATATATATCAAAGTCGTGAAGCGATTTTCTTTCTTACTTTCTCTCAGAAATAGCAGATTTTATCAAGGCAGATTTACCACTTCCCTTATGACCGGTAATCAACAAAAACGTTTCTATATTGCAATTAGTATTGAGTCAATTTTAACAGAGATGTTATTTTTAAACTATCACCTGGTGTCTCTGCTAGCCAAGATTTTAATTTTTCAGTCTTTTCTTTATCATCCGCCCATACAGATGTCTTTCCCGCTGTCGTCGGCTGAGAAAAATGGCCCCATGTTTCATTACGGAGCCACCGATAAAGTGCATATTCTTGAGGATTAAAACGTTGGGTGATTTTTGAACTAACAAAAAACATGCGTACTGGATCAAAGATCGCGTAAGTTACACCAGCCACAAGTGCTGCAAAAAGCGGGACCGCAATTCGTGGATGATTAACAAGGAAGTCTTTAACGATATTGGTTTTCTATAAATAAAAAAAATAAAAAAAAGTACACATATTAACACTTTTTTTTAAATTATCTATTTGGTATTTACCATTTGTCTTTCATAAAGTATATTTAATCGAGTGCCATCTATATCATGACCATGTAAACAGTTTCTAGCGCTAGTAGATGAGCGTATACGAGTGAACTGTGCAATTGCATACCGAGCAGGATCTTTTGTAGTTGTTGGATTTGGAAAATAAGTGATATCAGATACCCTACCGTATTGACGCAGGTGTTTATAGAGCCGCTCTATATGAACAGGTTCACCTTGAAACTCAATACGCAAACGAGGACTAGGATACCTCGCAAGCATATCTTCCATGAACGGTGTACCCTTGACCAAAAAGGATCTTACAGATTGAAAGTTGAATGGAGCTACAATATTTCCCTTTTGGATATGCTCCGAGATTCTGGCTACAATATCTTTTGCTACCTGTTTTTTTTTTTCATCAACACTCTTGAATCCAAATGTGACAATGGCACCACCATCTTTTGTACTACCAATGCAAACAAATAAAAGATAAGATAAATAAAATTTCCGATCCCAAGAATAATCGACAACGTTACCGTGCTGCAATATTTTTGATTTGGAAACTATGCGGAAGCTCTTCAGAAGGGATAGCTTGACGAGCTCTTAACTCTAAAAACTTTTTTGTGTTTCTAAAAACTAGTTGTCGAATATCCAAAGTATTTAACTTTAATGGAAATACATTATCGAGATAAACTTGAGCTGATTGCTCTTGGATGCTGTGATCTGTTGGTCTAATCTTCTACATCATATTCTAATTTTAGACAATAATATACTAACGACAATCTGATATAAAATCTAGTACTTACTTCCTCAGATAACCGAAAACGTGTTGATCGAAATTGGCGAGCTTGAACTTTGCTGTACAAAGTACCTTGAGGACGTAAATGACGAATGGTGAACATTCGTGTACAAAATTATATGGTCGTTAGTAAGGAGGATATTTTCTAATATGAAAAAGTAAAATATTGAAAATATACTATATAAATGTTTATTCCGTGTGACCTGTAAAGATCAATAGCAAACAAAGCGGCGAATCCCTTCCCCTTTCTTGTTCTTCCCCTCTCCACTCCTTTTTTTTCTGAACCCCCAAACACCCCCCTTTTCTTTTCTTTTTTTTCTTCGAAAGTACCCCTTTAATTTTCAATATAAATACGCATATTATGATTAGTGTCTTATTCTTCTCTCTTGTTCATCTTTTACATATCATGTCTCGTAACAGCAACGGTAAGACAAGAACACCTCTTTTAACTCACTTGGTCGCAGGCGGAGCTGCTGGCTTTATGGAAGCATGTACTTGTCACCCATTGGATACCATCAAAGTGAGAATGCAACTCTCCAAAACAGGTTCTAGAAACGCTGCTGTAAAGTATATTACAATTACTGCTATCACTATTCATTTTATTAACGGGATGGGGTAAAATAGGGTAAACGCCTTGGTTTCTTGGGTGTAGGTGCCAAGATTGTACGAAATGAATCTTTTTGGGCTTTATACAAAGGTTTGGGAGCTGTTGTATCAGGTATTGTCCCCAAAATGGCTATTCGTTTTTCTTCTTTTGAATTATACAAGTCTTGGATGGCTGATGTTGAAGGAAATGTAAGCACCACTGCTGTGTTTTTAGGTGAGTGGTGTAGTTTATTCCTTGTTTTTATTTTT
>VCJL01002092.1:4757-20554 GCA_024139405.1 Backusella mclennaniae | reverse complement strand
TTTTTTTTTTTTTTTTTTTTTTTTTTTTTTATAAAAAAAAGAAAATCACAAAGTTAGAATATACAATTCCCATTGTAGAAATGTAAACTTACTTGTTCTTTAGGTGTCTTTGCATCAATGTCCAAGAACAAGTTGTTGTAGCAGCAAATGCTAACACAAATATTTCTGGTGATGTATATCGTGACTCAGTTATCATACCATTTTCTATACAAAACATATATAAGTTTCATGACATAAGTATACATATGTCATTCCTAGATCAATACCAAAAATTAATAATCCTGCAGCTAAGGTGGCAGCAGGGCGTGAGTGACCTAAATTTCTCATGGTAATATAACAGAGCGGGATCAATGCTGTTCCAAAGATAGCCGCTAATCTTCTTAATGCTGCCAAAGGAAATTTGTCAAAATGCCTACACAGTATATATATAAGAGGAAACTCCCATACATCTTTAAGAAAAACAATCTACTTACTGTCCTCCAAATGAAAGGTTCTCGGTTCCATAATATCCTACCAGACGTGCCAATGCCACATTTATCAAACCAGTCAAAGGAGGGAATTGTCCGATAAAGAACTTGCCCTTCATATACCAATTGACCTGTCTTGTTGTTTCCAATTCCAGATCGGTAACAAAGTATGGGAAACCCAGTTTCATGCCACGTAAATAAAACCCCACCATTGTAAGCATAAAAAGACGGATTTTGTCGTCTACAGAAGTGATCCATCGGTTATCTTGTGTAAAAAACGGTTTGAACTTTTTGACTCCAGCTTCTTCATCACCACCATCATTAACAATTGGATAATCTGATTTGGTGGTTTTACGTGACCGTATACCAATATCCATTATTTTGGTTGTATGGAGATTTCGAACAAATAAAAATGTATTTACAGAGAAAAGAAAAAATAAAAGAGTTAATCTTTATGTTCTAACAAAAATATGTAGTGAAAAGTATCAGGTTAATTTAATACATTTTTTATTAAACAGTGACAACATTAAATTCCTTACGGTCAAGGTCTGCTTTTTTTTTTATCAAACTCTAAAAATCCAATTCCATGAGTGTTTATTTACAAGCAAGTATGCAATTTAGCATCCCCGTAAATGACAACGTTTTGTGAAAAATGGGAGTTTATAAAATCTTATCAGCATCAGTAAGCAAAGGAAATGACTCAGAGTTCAGAAACTGCGTGTGATAATACCAGTGAGCTTTCTATTTTCCTTTCTTTTCAATTCCATTATTATTTTCATTCGTGTTGTGGTATAGTATACCCTTATTAATATTTCAGGTTTTGTATTTGCATGTCTAAATAGCAGGTGAATTAAACTTTCGTTTGTTTACAGGATCGAATGGAATGCTGTGAATAAACAAATATGCAGACACATATAAACAAACACTTTTTTTTTAGGAAACATCGTTGGAACAACTTTACAATACAATAGTATAGTTAAATCGGATTCATAGTAGCTTATTATCTTTACGTTAAGAAGTAAAATACCTTTTGGTTTACTATGTAAAATAGAAACTGTATTAAACACTTTGTCCCCGTTTCTACATAACAATCCTGTTTACTGAACATTGTACTTTTCAGTAGTACATTGAAATAAGCTAATAATAAATACTCGTTTGTTTTAAAGCTTTATTCATTTACGAAAAAGTACACTATATTACTGTTGTCCAAGTGTATATTTGAGCCTGGTTGCTTGTCAGTTCAAATATTTCTAGAATATCATCCGGAGAAGCGCGCCATTCCCCTAGAGTGACTGTCCCATTTGTTTTAAGTTACTCAAGAACAATGGCGTTTTTTCCCGCTTTTTTTTTAAGAGTTCAATCACCACTTTAGACTCAAATGTACAACTGCAATTACTGATGATAAACTTAAACCTGTTAAGTATGCCGACTTATTGGCAAACAGTTCAAGTCACTCTTAACTATACCAGTTTTTGTGGCTTAATGGCCTCTACTGTCTCTGCATTTTGTAGATTCTTCTGCTAGCACTTGCGCGTTTCTATAAATACTGTTATTTGGACCTTTTTCAACTGATTCTTGCAAAACACTACAGTGGTTCCTCAATAATGCCACTCCCCGGAGGAACTATCAAGCCGGCGAATTCGTCGAAGTGTAAATTTAAAGAAACATGAGTTCAGTCATTTAAACTAATAAAGGGTCGAAGAAAAAGGTGAATCAATCGAAATGTGAATTTAACGCAGTGTGGATTTATCGAGGAACCACTGTATTATTTTTCAAATCAAAGATAGAAGAGCAAACGCTACTCATTCCGGCTTAAGATATCTATCAAAGTTTCCTGTCACCCCTTTTCTCCCGCAAATAAATATCTGCACATTGGCCAACTTAATTTTGTAACATAACCAAAAAAGGTGTGTAAATTGACCAAAAAAGGTTTACTATTTCACGAAAATTGTTTCGCTAAAAAACCAACCGGGTGTGACAATCCGCGAAATCTATTTTTGCTTTTAACCGATTAGTTTGTCACTTGCGCGAAATCTAAGTCAAAAAAATCTTTGGGTGTAATTTTTATTTCCCCTTTTTTTTTAATTTTCATCATATCCTTACCTTTCTTATTTTCTTTGCTTTATTTCTCTTCCCAATAAACCATAAACAATACAAGACTAAATACCAGAGCATAGCTTAAATGTCTACAATAACAAGAAGAAGAGTAGCTGGCCAATCCTCAACTTCTGATGAAGAGCATCATTCAAACGCCGAAAGTGAAAAGAAAATCGCATACGATCCTCGTGATGTAGATGAAAGTAAATCAACTCCTAAATTAACTTTGATGGAAGAGGTCTTATTATTGGGTTTAAAGGATAAACAGGTGGGTATTTAATAGCTTTTTTTAAAAAAAAGAAATAATCTATATTTATTATATAGCAACAAAAAAAACACGTGTTTATAATAATTGATGGTAGGGTTATCTTTCATTCTGGAACGATAGTATTAGTTATGCTTTACGCGGCTGTATTGTGATGGAACTTGCACTTCGGGGTAGAATTGCCATGGTGAAAGATTCAAATCGTCGAAAATACCCTCTTTGTGATCGATATATCGAGGTTATCAATGAAAATCTGACAGGTGAAGTATTATTGGATGAAGCTTTGAAAATGATGAAGATGAGTGAAAAGATGAGTGTTGCCAGCTGGATTGATCTGATGAGTGGTTCGTATGAAATATATGCTGTATTTGTTAGATTAGACCTAACAAGCGTCATTTATTTGCTGCTATACTTGTAGGTGAAACATGGAATGTAATGAAGATTGGATATCAATTAAAACAGGTTCGCGAACGTTTAGCTAAAGGACTTGTTGACAAAGGAGTGCTTAGAACAGAAAAAAGAAACTTTTTGCTATTTGACATGGCAACACATCCTATTGCTGACACTGGAGTAAAAGAGGAAATCATAAAACGAGCCTGTACAATGCTCATAACTCGTGTATCACCTGCCTCTGTTGACGCTCAATCAGACGTACCGCACGCCTATCTTAGAACAGTCAGTATGATTTGTGCTGGATATGCCGCAAATGTATTAGAAAACGCCCTACTTTATCTCCAGCCTGATTTAAGAGAACAGGCTTTTAACAAAGTAGATGAACTTATGAACGACTATTCCTCTTGGCCTTTTGCTAGCAGTGCCGGCAAAGTAGAAATACCATCGGGAACAGAGCTTTCTTTAGAAGTACTTGCCAGTGTATTAAATATACTGGCGAAAATGGATGCTATTGTAAGTCGCATGGGATGTAGTTTGCTGCTATTGAAATGAATTAACTTTGTCTTTTATTATTATAGTTGTAATCGATTTAATTACTCTTTACCAATACAAAACAAAAAGCAACATTCATCATAATAAATTCTCTCCCTTCCCCTCCTTTCCCATCTTATTTACAGCCCTTCTTATTTAACTTGGTGAATCAGAAAAGATAAAAGAATAGAAAATAATTGATCATTTTAATATTTGAAACGTACAAAGAAGGGAAAGCATTTCTATTAAAATTATTACAGAAATTAAAGAATTCTTGTATTTTAACATTTTACCATGTTAACAGAAGAAATATAAAGGAGAGCATATAAACGTAGTATTATACTTTTTAAAACGATGAAGACTACAAATGTGACCAATACATACATTGGTCACATACGGAAAAGAGAGATATATAGTCATTTATACATAATACATGTTAACTATAAGTTTTAATTACTTTTAACTAGGAGAGTCCCTTTTATGTATCCAAATGCATATGTTTTAATTGTAAAAAAGCGCAATGCAATGTAATGGAAAGAGTGAGAGAGAAAGGGAAAATTGGTCGATTATAACCCTTGTATTAATGAAAAAGGACACAATCACAGACAACAAATGTTGCCTTTTTTTTTATGACTTAACGTGGCCAGAAATAATCCAATAGTTTTTTTTATCGAGTGTGTTTCTTTTCTTTGATTCCGAAAATAGTTTGATTGATCCGAAAATATGAAGGGGAAATGAAAGGATGACAAAAATAGGGGAAATAGGGTTTTATTAATAAAACAAGGCTTGTATAGGGTGAATCACAGCTTTTATAATTGATTTTATTTCTATTTATATGAGTTTTTAAGGAGTTTTACCCGCTCAAATGTCTTATAGTCATCTCGGTTAAAGCATGTCTGTCAATTTCAGCACGGTCCATTAAGCATTCGCCAAAAGATAAGAAAATATAGGTGTATCCAAACTAACAACAGCTAATAAATAAAGTTTCTTATAGTTTTCAAATATTACAACAAATCAATATACTTTCATCTTAATATTTTATTATTAAATTAAAATTCATAATGAGATTTCTTTCTTTTTAGCATCCTTCTCATATTTATTTTTATTTGCTGATATATTACTTTTGAAAAAAAAAATACATGATTATATAGGAGAAGGAACATATATATTACTTTTGGTGACGATTGATCACTTTCTCCTTATGGCAACATCAAATTATACCATAGAGTAATTAAAATCCTTACAAAACGATCTTAGGTAAGTCTAGTGGCTGTAATAATATTTAAACTACTAATATAGTTATACATCGATTATCAAAGTGTTATTAATATACAAGGAGTATAATGAAAAAACATCATCTTTTTTATGACTCTTAAATAAAAATAAAGTCAAATGAAGCAAAAACACTTATCACTCCTCTATTTTACCCACTTTGTCTCAAAGTACATTCCAATCACAAACAATAGGAGAACATCTTCAATAATAAAACAATAATCATCACTTTTAGAGATAGTATGCAGGAAAAAAATAAAAGTAAAGTTATAATTTTTATCAAGAAATGGAGTTTTATTATAGGAAGCAACTACACAAATAATAGTAGTTAATAAGTAAAATGATATTTGCATTTAAAGGGTAAAGAAATAGTATAGTGGTATTTGTTACTCTCACTAATTTATATTTAGTCATAACAAAAACAATATCATAAATAATAAGCCCCCTTTTTCTAGACTTATATTTACTACACTTATATCTGTTTTGTCATCCCGAATTCGCTAATGCAAGATATTTTGCTAGATATGTCTTGTGAAATAAAAATATGAATACTAAGCATGTCATTTTTTAAGTTTTGGTTGTAAAGAGAAATAGATCAAAAGTGTTTTCATTTCTTATTTCATATGATTTAATATTAAAATTTAATTTTTGGAATCTGTCATCATAATGCATATAGGATAATCGGCCCAGTTTTGTATAAAAAAGTTAATTTATTGTTTTCATAAAGGTCGATACTGCTTTTCATATTAGTGTTTCTGACACTAATAAACCGTACTAAGCTCAATATAGAGTAGGTTTTGTTTAGTTTTTTTTACTTTTTATTCACTCGTTATATCATTGAAAAAGAGTTTGATCGCCAACTGGCACGCATGCTAAAAATGCATGCCAAAGAATAAGAAGAATAATTAAAGTCTATAAACTTGAAGTAAACCAAATTAGGCATAAAGTAGAGAACCAAGTAATAAATCTAGCCTGTCATAAATTTATTGATTTGATACTTTTCAAGTATCATTATTTTATGATTGATATTTTTTAATTATTTGATTGGAATTGTATGAATTAATATGACTGTAATGTAACTGTATTTATATATATATATATATATAAAGTCTCCTTAAGGATCTGACTCCCAATTTCTACTGTTTGCTTGACAGGATGCACTTATCTAATGTGTGTATGTTTTAAACATCGAAAAGTTTATTACCCATTCCACTATTTTTAGTTTACTGTTCCCAAACTTCAGGCACAATTTGTCTTTCTCCCCCCCCCTTCTAGTTGGTTGGAATTTTATATCTTGTCCTATTTCTTTTCTTTTTTGTTTTTTTAAAAAAAAAAGTATTTTGTATAAAAAGGGATATTATTCTACTTTTCTTTTCATTTTTTTTTTCATATTTAATTCAGTTTTACAAAGTAAATCAATTATACAAGTATCTTTTTTATCAATATCAAAAAGTGATGAGTTTGGACACAATGCAACCTTTTGAACAGTCTTTTACCGTTTCTCAGCAAGATCCCAGTTGTTTGTTCTCGACTGAAGACAACAACAACTACCTTTTAGAAACATTTCATCAATATCCTCAAGGCGATTTTCGACCAACCTTTTATAATCCTTTTGAAATTAAGCATAGAAGACGTACTTCCCGTGCCCAGTTAAAAGTGCTTGAAAAATCCTTTTCAGAAAACCCAAAGCCAAATGCTACTGTACGTCGCATACTAGCCCAAAGACTTGATATGACACCCCGTGGTATTCAAATATGGTTCCAAAACCGAAGAGCCAAAGCAAAGCTTCAGAGAAGAAAATCATTTGCCCAAAGCCAGCTTGATGAAAGAGGAGGAGATCAGCATGATTATCCCAAGATGGAGCCTCTTCACCACGGCGAATCTGACTTGAACCAATCATCAGTTTTGTTTTCTCAATTTTTTGCTAATGTACAAGATAAAGAAGGCAACAATAACAACAGCAACAATGGCGGCAAGGGCATGCTTTCAGCATTCTCTCCCTCACAGGATGCGATGAATCAACCATTATCAGGCCACCATTGGTCATCTTGGCAAAAGCAAGGAAATATCAGTGACAACGCTAGATCAGTTGCACCATTGGCTGCAATGAAGGCAGAACAGAGTACTTGTTCTATTGTACCATTCGATTCTTCTGCCATGTCTTTTGATAATAGCCAAAATTGGAGAAGTATGTCTATACATTCTCTTCAAGAAAAACCTGCGCAGCACCCCTTTGAAAATGATGCTTCTGCCACAATGCGCCGTAAATCCTGCCCTGCTCCAAACATGCCTTGTTTTGGTAACTCTAGTCCGACAGATCAGAAATCCGTGGAGTCTCAACGGTGGTACAACAACATGCTTCCATTTCAGGTACTTGTGTAGCTCAATAATATGTATAGGATAGTTTGATACTAACATGTGAGATATTAGGACAAAGTAATTGACGGTGAAAAGAAGACCTTTAATAATCTAAACAACATTAAACGACACACTTCCTATGATTCACAAACCTCCAATATAAACCACCCCAATTCATCTGATTATTATATGCCTCAAGATATAAAAATGATTTATGCACAAAAACAGAAACACCAACAGCAGCAATCTACACCACCTTTGACAGCTTCATGCTCTGGATCAACTGTTTCTGGATCACCTATTTCATTAGATAATTTATACACCGATTCTAATGCCTCTTCTTCACCGCTTGGATCGCAGCAGATGTGGTAATATTTCTCCTCTCTTTCTTTCATTTAAACAGAATGTTCATTTTACTCTTTCTCCTTTTTTCTTTTTGTATGAATTTTTTTTTCTTTTTATGACTTATCCCTTGACCCCTATAAAAACCAAAAAAAAAAAAGAATAATGCCTTTTTTAAATACATTCCTTTTTACTAAGCCAATTTTCATTGCTTTCCTTACGTGTTAAAAACACGTTTAATTACTTTCATCACACTTGTTTTTGAAAATAGAAACAAAATAAATTAACTTTTACCATTCATACCTAACTCTAGTTTTTGTTCTGTTTGTTGTCTTTTTCTTTCTTTCTTTACAGACCACATCTGAATAGAAAGACATTGATATTTTACAGATAAATATTTGCTTTTGACTCTTTATTTTATAATATTATACTCCCATTTAATAGTAATATTAACAGTCATTATATGTAAATAAATAAGTATTGTTATACTCAGTACAGTAAAGTCTGGTATTTGGAAACAAGGGATTTGGAAATTCGGCTCGATCAGAAACACCATTTTGGCGAAAAGATTGCATGTCTCGTCAAATATGTTGACTCTATTGGCTCCAATGGATATTTTGGCTCTGCTTTAGAAACCGGAAGCAACACTTCAATCCATATTAGTGTTTCCAAATGCCAGACTTTATTGTACACTTTGTTTTTACAAAGCATCTGGTTTTAATTTAATGGTCATTAATGCATATTTTCTGATTCGATCAAATCGTGCACACGTGATCCTATTTTAGATATATATAATAAAAAAAACTAAAGATGATAGCTATTATTTTATGAGAAGAATCAGACTCTTTATTGTTTTGATCATATTAAAATATAAAGTATGGATTTTCTTGTTTCTGTTTAGTATTCATTTCATTGTTAACATGCCAATTCAAATTGTTCCCATAATCGCCATCACAACAAAGTAATGCGTGACTTGCTATCGTTCAAAAAGGAAAAGTTGCCGGACACAAAAAAAAATAAAAAATAAAAAAAACGCGATGACATTCATTTTCTTTTAACAAGGAAGAGTGACGATGCCGCTTTTAAATGGAAGAAAGATTCCTTTGACACCGCCGATCCCTTATGATGCTAAACGTAGACGAAAGGAAGTGTTTTATTTAAAGCTTACAAATGAAGTCTTTTCAGGCTATGAGTATGAGGGTCTTGTGTAGATATGTTATTTTTACTTACTATGTAAATTTAGTGCATATATCAAACACTATAATTTATATTATCGGCCCTTATGGGAATGTGAAGTGACTGGTAAAGGAAAGTTAACTTATGCACAAGCCTTGGAAAGTGAAAAGACAGAAAAGGATCGTACAGAATATTTATTTTGCAAAGCCCTCCGAAAGCATATTCTTTTAAAAATACAGTTCAGTGAGTTGGATTCGTTTAATTATTTGATTGTTTATACTTATTCAGTATGAGACAATAGAAACTATTAGACTTGATGAGCTTGTAAAGGAAATCTATCACTGTGATTATATTCCTGATGAAATAATACAGGCCACAATCAATGGGTTCAGGTAATAACTATCGAGAAGGAAACCATTATATTTGTTATCATGAGTGTTAATTGCAGTGTATAGACACAATGCTATGATATTAGAAATATAATCTAACCCTGAACCAGGACCAAAGCTATACAGAATTAAACTGGAAAATGATGAAGGAATAAGAATAGTGACAGAGGGTCAAATGAGGTAATGCACTAAACAATCACGGATTTTAATGACGATGATGATTTACAAGGCTCAAATATATACTACAACAAGACGAAACAAAAAGATTTTTAATCGTAATAATATCCAACGATTCATTACTGAATGTGCAAAAAAAGAAAAGGATACATCTTGGATAATTTATGATGCATTAGCCTTTAAATATGACATCGATAACAGTCTTCCTCACGATTTACATGACGATATCTTTTTGTCCGACAAGGCTCGCAAACGTAAATTAAAAGCAGCTGAAAGGGATGCAGAAAAGCGGATCAAACGAGAATACAATTTAATACAGAAGAAACAATTGAAATTGGAAAAAGAGAGATTACGTGAGGAAAGGAAAAGACAGGCTGCTATTAAATATCCAATGGAGAACTTGGACCTTCCGATTTATAGGAAAGACCCGAATCAAAACTGGTCACTTTTAGATATATGCCCAAAAATACACATCAGTAATACAGCTATACCTTATCCAAGCGGCGGAAGACTATCACGACCCATCGCTCATCAAGATTCACCTATACCTCCCGAGCTTTACGACCTTTTTTTATCTACATGGTCCTTCTTGGCCGTCTTTTCCGAGCCGTTAAAATCAGCAACTTATAGTCTAGATGACTTTGAGAGAGCATTATTTCACAATACGCATCAACCCAAAGCGACGGTGTTGGTTGAATACAATGCATCTTTATTAAACGTCATTATAAATGAACGAAAAGAGGGTATCGCCAGTGAGCTTTCAAATGGTGATACCATGGAAGACTATTTAGATGAAGAAAGCAAGTGTCATCGTGTTTGGAGAGATAAGGAACAGCTAAAAATAAGTCAAAAATGGGATACAAAAGAGCTTAAAGTAAAATATGATCGGCGAGGTTGGGAAAACGCTTTAATTGGATGCTTAAATGATGTCGCTACCCCAGATTTAATACCCGAATTAGATCAAGTGCTCCAGCATCTTGTGCCTCGATCTAATTCCACTTCGGTGGAGCGGGAACGTCAATATCCAACTTTAAGCATCAAGCAAAAACTGGATGTTTTGGGTTTTTTTGTTGATGTAGTAAATGAACCCAATCTTATAAAGTAAGTATATGCAAGTTTTGCTAAGCATATATTATTTTAATGATGACAATATATATGTACAATGCGATAAAAATTCAAATGAACACTATAAACCCATGAAAAAGCAAAAATATCATGTTGAAAATGATGTCCAGTCCATAACAAGTGAACGTCAAAACTTAGAGGAGCAAGAAAAAGCATTGAGAAAAAAGGTACATTTTTTTACGACTTTACTAATTTTGCCTTTTATATATTAATAACTTATGTTTAGGAGGAACATTTAGAAAGAACAATGAGGCGATACATGACGTTGAGAATACACCCTTTAGGAAAAGATAGATTTTATAACCGATATATTTATCTTGATCATATCGGCCTTTCGAATACCTCAGGCTCAGGTCGATTGTTTGTACATAGTCCAAGTGATATAGATATCTATGAAATGATGAAACGAGATGATGATGCTACTGATTACCCCAAACAGCCATGGGGGTATGGTGGAGGTAGATGCTTCATTTGGTCGTTAATGGTGGAGCAAGGATTAGTAAAAGAAAGTGAATGGTTGGAAAAACGAATGGTTGGAAAAACGAATGGTTGAAAAACGAATGGATCAACTTGTATCGAATCCTCACAGTGAATATAAAGGATGGCGGATGTATTACTCGGATCCGGACGAGGTAATTATAATTATGAGGTTTTGTGGAGCGATATTATTAATTTCCTAATTACGTGGTGAGTAGATTCAACAAGTGATATCCTGGTTAAATCAGAAAGGAACAAGAGAATCGAAGCTGAAAAATGAGCTGCTAAAACAACAAGCCAATATAGTCTCATCTATTAAAAAGAGAGCTGAAGTAATTAACTAAAAAGAACGATAAAAAGCTTTTTTTTTCTTAAAAAAAAAACTAAAACTAATCTGACTCCTTTAGTCGCTTAACCAAATTGAAGACGTGGATAAACGCTTAACTAGAGCAAAAGCTGCAAAGAATATTCCGGACTATTGGTAATACCCGTTTTGTGATTTCACCTTTCTATATATATATATTGGTTCCTCCTTTTTCTTTGCATAAATCTCGTCGAGTATTTCTATTTTTCTGAATTAACTATGTACATTTTTATATGTGGACAATAAAATATAAAATGGTCTTTTTTTAACTGTTATTAACTTTATTTAATAATATAAACACTTCGATACAATATTTTTTAGGTGAATAGATTAGAAAAGAAAAAGTATACTATTTTATTTTATTTTATTTTATTAATTTTGATTTTGATTTTGATTTTGATTTTGTATTGTGTATTGTGTATTGTGTATTGCGTATTGCGTATTATTAAATGAATTACAATTATATTCAGGATTGCTGAATGAATTCGTTAACAGTATGTTCTTCTAAAGGTTTGAGGTATCTTCGTTTTAATAATTTATAAAATTCACCGTATCCAATAGCGACAAAGCAGAGTGCAACACAGAGTCCCCACTCCCAGGTAACAGCAACCATTCTGAATCCATCCTCAGCAACTTTGGGAATATACAAAAAGATGACCAGCAATGCAATATTAACAACACATGTTCCAATGATACTCTTATTGCGTATAGTTTCTTTTAGACCTCGAAGATCCCATTCAGGTTCTCTATAGGATCTACAATGAATCATGAGAACCAAGGTTGCTAAAGTTAAGGTGACAAGTAAAGAACCTCTAGCTCTATAGAAACTGTAGCAGGTGATAGGATCATATTCAGTATCACACCTTACACCCTGAATACCATGACCATCACCGATAACATAAAGGGGGACAATAAAGGAGATGAGTGATATAACTCCAAGACAGAATGCGTAAAGGACCAAATCAAGAAGGATCTCTCGGTTAAAAATACTTTCTGTTGGTGGACGAGGAGGTTCAAGCATCACAGTTTTGGATGCAGGTTGGACAGACAATGAACCGGCAGGTGGGGTAAACGCAAAATAAAGGAAAAGCATCTGAATAGTAGATAATGGAGATATACTTCTATTTTCTGGATCACGAATAGCAAGGGCGACAATCAAGAATAACCAAAGACCTACAAGTGCAATCCAGAAATAAAGTAAAAAGCGCTGCATATTCTGATAGATACGGCGACCTTCTTTAATAGCACGGATGATAGTTGCGAAATTATCATCGGTTAAAATCATATCTGATGCCTGCTTAGCGACATCACTACCGTTTTTACCCATAGAAATACCAACATCGGCAATACGGAGTGAGGGAGAATCATTAACACCATCGCCAGTCATGGCAGATATGTAGTTTCTACGTTGGGAAGATTGGATCATTTTAACTTTAGTCTCAGGTGAACAGCGAGCAACAACCAATGGTAGGTATCGCAATCCATCAATTTCATCCTCGGTAAGTGCATCAAATTGTTGACCTGTCATGACTAATTCACCAAGTACATCAGGTGACATGGTCTTTTCATTCAGAATATTCAATTCTTTGGCAATAGCGGTAGCTGTTACTTCGTGATCACCTATAAAGTATTTGATGTCATTATTTATACTGAAATAAAAAAAATCAACTATCTAAATCATCTTTTGTTATGATAGCATACCAGTCAGCATATGTACAGAAATTCCTGCACGATGTGCATCTCTAACTGCATCACGGGATTCTTTTCGTGGTGGATCGTATATTCCTGTAAGCCCACAAAAGGTAAGATTGTATTCGGTTTCTTCACGTGTAAAAGGAACTTTGGTATCTTCCAACTTGCGATAGGCCATGGCAATGACACGAAGACCTTTGGAAGCCAGTTGATGAACTTGCTCCATTACTGTATCGCGAGACTCCTTAGTGGACAGGTTTTTACAAAGAGGAATGATACGCTCCGCAGCACCTTTAGTGAAAACAAAGGATTCTCCAAGGGGTTGATTTCTCCAGATAGTGGACATTAGCTTAATTGTTGAATCAAATTGGTATTCTTGCATTAGCTCCCATCCGGCGTCCGACATGAGTTTGGGCTTTCCCTTTCCGAATTTATGAGCAAACACCTGCAGGGCAACTTCTGTAGGAGATCCATTAGCCACCCAGTCGCTTTTGTCTTCATCTTCCTCGTCCTGAGGTATACTTTCTTCAATGGCTGCAGCAAGTGTTCCTTGTTCATGTCTACTTGTTGTCTTCTTTTCAAGTTTATTGACATCACCATTCTCTTCACGTCTGTTAATAGAGGACATATTACATAAAGCTGAGCATTCAATTAAGCGTTTTATTTCCTCTGAAAGACTTGCCGTTTTATCTATTCCTTCAAGTTTGTCTTTTGTTTCATCATTCATATCCGGCATTTTATCCAAAGTGCGATAGACATCACCTTCAGGGGTCAGACCATTAGGAGTAACGTAAAAAAAGCCTTCGCTTGGAGTCCAAAATCGAACAACCACCATTTTTGCAATGGTCAAAGTACCAGTTTTATCCGAAAAAATGTGTGTAAGCGATCCTAATGTCTCCAAACACTTGAGTCTTCGAATGATGGCTCGATGTTTGGTCATCTCCTTTCCTCCCATCACGAGCGTCAAAGTCATTACTGTAGTTAAGCCAGCAGGAAGGACACTTAAAGCAATAGTCATGGCATACATACCAACATCAAAATCTACCTTGAATTTTACAGATGCACAGACTACAATGACGGAAACGATAGACAACGCTAAAAGAAGAATGTATGTCTTGTTCATACTCTTTTGTATACGGGTCTGCTCATTGGTATCGGCTTGATCGATTTTAAGGGCTACTTTTCCTATTTCGGTTTCCATGGCAGTTGCTGTGGCGATAGCATGACCACGACCTTTGGAGACAATAGTTGAGCTGTATACCATATTTAATCGATCACCAAGAGGCTCGTCTATTTGTAAAAATCATTTTTGTTTGGTATCAGTTCTTGGTTAGTAATTGAAAAAAAATGATTTCTTACCTGCTTTATCGAGTACAAATAATTGTTTCTGTACAGGAAGAGATTCACCAGTAAGCAAAGCTTCATCTGTTTCTAAATTAGATATGTAAACCAAGCGAGCATCGGCAGCTACAGAGTCACCCTCTTTTAGTAATATCAGATCTCCAGGTACAAGATCTCCGCTAGCAATAGCCTGCTCTTTACCATCTCGAATCACATCAGCCCTTGGAGAAGACAAGTCTCTGAGAGCAGCCAAGGTCTGTTCAGCTGCGTATTCCTGGGAAAATCCAAGACCAAAATTGACGAGAGCCACCGCTATCAACATGGAGCCGGTGACATAGTCCTGAAATACATAAGAAACAACACTGAGAACGACGAAAATCCAGTTCATAATATCCACAAGTTGATGCAGCATCACTTTGAACCATGTCGCACTCCCAGTAACTGTTAGCTCATTTTTTCCATAAATTCCTTGACGTAAAACAACTTCATCACTGGTCAGGCCATCTGATAGCGATGTATTGAGTTCAGTTATCACTTGCTCAATTGTTTTTGTATGCCAATCATTGACCTTGAAATCAGTAACTGTGTCTGAATCAGCCCCAGATTTCTTTCCCATGTGCCAGAACAAGGAATAATGTATAAGTACAAATGTTAAAAGTAAAGGGGAACGGTATAAATAAAATCGAAAAAGAATAGGAAAGAAAAAAATGTTTTTTGCATTTAATATTTGCACAAAATGTATGTACCACAATTGCTTTCAAATAAGGTTTGTCAAGCAATGACTTTTTTTGTTTTTTTTGTTTTTTCGGGATAGGTCGCCATTGATCCTTTTCCATTTATTGTGTACTCACCAAATTTATAAGAAACGAAAACTTTAATTCAATTTGAATCTCAATTTTTTTTAGAAACCTTTTTATAACTAACGCTATATTGATCTAATGATTTGATCTATCAGATCAAGTACTATTTATATAATAGTAAGAAACCCATTTATTTTTTCTGCGTTCATTACCCTTATTCTGCTAAAAATTACCATGTGGTAATTTCTTTTCTTTTTGACAATGATGGCCGATAGCAAACTTGGCGATCTTTTTCTGTGTGGCATCCCGGTTTTTTTCTTCTTTTTTTTTTTTAATTCCAGAGTTGTACATACGTACGCGCAAATGTAGACATCTAAGAGCATAAACAATGCCCCCTTCAAAATAAGAAACGCTACACAGTAACAAAAAGGAAAAATATATATCCTTTTCAATAACTTTTTTTCTTGTCTAGTACCTGTTTTCATTATAGCAGATTTAGGTTGTAGTAGGGTTCACATATCTTCTATAGAT
>VCJL01002089.1:0-11196 GCA_024139405.1 Backusella mclennaniae | reverse complement strand
ATCTGCTTTATCGATAAAAGATATTGGAGATATACAATGCATTTTGAGTGATTTGGAACAAGGTATATAAACCTTCCTTTTTACTATTTGTATCAAGATACATCATACTTATATTCTCATTTGCGTAAATAAAAGTATAACTTTGATATATTACGCAGCTGCCGAATTTCATGTTTTACCTTTTCCACGGGCTAAGCGATAGCGGTATTCTCTCCTTTCTTCAGAAACAAAGGAACAGATAGCCTTAACCTCTTAAGCGTACTAAAACCAAAAGCTCAAATATCTTCAGTATCATTGAAAGTTTGGTAGTTTTTATAGACCTATTTTTTCAATGGCCAAAAGCAATTCAAAAGAAAAGCAAAAAAAAAAGCAAGAGTGCTGAAACAAGCGCTGACTCTGTTATTGATAAAGAAACGGGTTTATTCGTTCAGATAATGAACAACTCCATCGACTCCGTGGCCAACGTTAGTTGCAAAAAATAAAAGTTACTTTGTGAATAGTACACTAATTAGATCAACCTATTTTTTTTATATAGTGCTTGAGGAAAAGAAAGGTAAACCTTTAAAACTAGTTTTTAAATAAAAAGTTGACATAATATATTTTCAGATTAAAGAGCAGGAAGAAAATGGGAAGCATAAAAGGGTATACTCAGATAAATCTTGTTTGAATATTGCTATTGCCTGTATTAACTTGTTTTTGACACCCCCCCCTTTTTTTTTAGCAAATGGTTCAAGTAGTTTCTTCTTCTTCTTCTTCGACCAAAGTGAGGACTCCATGTATTGTGGAATGGTCTCGGCTCTTAGAGGTTCTCTCTCCTCAATAAGGTATTGCATTTTTTATATCCCCTTTAAACACATAACTCTATTCTAATCAAACGTCTTTTTCTTCTTCTTATCTTTGGTAGAGGATGAACATAATAAAAGAGCCAAAGGAGTATGTATACAGTCCTGATGAGTTGGATGAATAGGGCTGTCATTCTTCTTTTATCATATTCTATTACAAATAATATATGTTAATTTATACACTTCATTTATTTCTTTAGGGGTCAGCCCGAGGAAACCCTTCGCATAATCAACAATGACCTTGATATTTTAGAGGGCAAAGTGAATCTAAGCCCCAATATATATATGCGGGCAAACGTGTTGTCACAGATATCTATCCAAATCTAATTTAGTTATATAAGACCTATTGTACTAACAGAAAATAGGAGCTCACGCCCAATATGAACTGGTTTGAAGTACAAAAAGTAACTGTACCCCTTCTTGCCGCGGCAATGAAGAGCAGTGACAAGATGGAGCTAATTGCATCAAGTATCATACACAGAATGTATGTTATCTTATTAAGAACTGTTAATATAGATGACTGTATGCTAATACATTTAGTAAGGCCTTAAATCTTGCTAATGGAACCACCAATGTTAAATTGGTAAAGAAATGACTTGGATGGTAAACGCGCTCGTAAACAAAAGTGTACCCGATCCAGTTGTAGGTGGAATATTACTTGACGGATATAAAATGAAGATTTTCAAGATGGATATAAAGTACCCAAAAACATACCGCATGATCGAATTGTCGTCCGTGGTGTTGTTCGATAATCTACAAGGAATATCAACTCTACCAGCTATATTAGCAAATGCCATGCAACTAGAGGTAAAAGCTAGTGAAATAAACGTGGAGTTATCTAGAGACTAACGATTTTGATAAAATGCTAGAATGTTATTATGAAAATAGCTATAAAAGCGAAAAAGCGTACCGTGGAAAAGTCAGAAGGTCTCCACGCCACCACGCTCATATCTTGCGCAATCACAGTATAGTCTTCGTGCTGATCGCGCAAAAAATAAAACAAAAAATAAATAAAATTTCTCTTCATTAAAGACAAGATGCTTCAATGTGCCCATACCTTATTTGGTATATTCTTCTATTCAAGAAATTGAGAAAAAATTATAAATTGATGAGAAAAGGAAAAAAACAATTGAGGAGAAAGAAGAGCATCCATCGAGACCAGAATCACTACAAGAACTGGCTAAAGCTATATCAAACAATATAAGTTGAAAGACCCCGAATATTAATTAGACAGAAGATGTGGATATTCAGGCGGCAATAGCATCAAACTTACCACTGAACACACCAGCTTCTTAATTACTTTGGCTCCAATTCTGATGCTGTACTTTGGGAAACTAGAGATGTACTTACTTCAATATTTCCTGAACTTAATGTCAGTCTATCGGTTATCCATAACCATCTTAAAGATAAATACACGTTGACATTGAAGAAATTAGAGAAGATTTATGGAAGTAGAAATTCAAAACGAACGATTAATCTTTGAAAGAAATAGAACAAGAGTGTATCAAAGATATTTCCATGGACTATGCTACCAACTGCATTTTTATCGACGAGGCCGGATTTAATATGTACTTACGTAGAAACTTTGTGAGGCCAAAAAGAGGAATCTCTGCAAAAACAGTTGTTCCATCAAACGTTTCCATAATTGGTACCATTTGCGAAAAAGATGTAATTGATTTGGCCGTCAGAAAACCTAAAGTGTTTCAACTATCTAAATTCAAGTCTAAGAAAAGAAAATTAAACAATGATAAAACCGCACACATTTCTGATGACCAACTAGAAGCAAACGGAAAAGAAAATAGTATTGGAACAAATGCGACCCACTTCCTTGCATTCACTAAAGGTGTACTGGAATGTCTTGATAAGAGCAATATACAAGGTATAGACGAGGTGATGACGAAATTAATATAATACCATTAAATATTAACTAATTTTATAATCGTAGGGCGGTCTATTATATGGATAATGCTTCGATTCATTAGAAGCCTACAATTCAGAAATTGATAGAAGAAAGTGGATACAAATATGCCTTTCTACCTCCTTACTCACCGTTACCCAATCCAATCGATGAGTTTTGGGCTTAAATTAAATCTGGCATTATACGTAACCGACTTTCTACGAAAGACATATTGAGTGATAGATTAAAGGAATCATCAAACTTGGCGACTCTTTCAGATTTATATGGCTGGATAAAACATTTAGTTTCAATCTTTGAGAGATGTTTAGCATGCGAATTAGATATTTAATAATATATACTTTGTTTTTCTTTCATTTAATAATAATCAACTACTTGTGCTTTTCTTGCTGGTTATCAACACTCATCAAAGTATTCATAAGATCGGTTATTGGCGACAAGACGGGTCGAGAAATCAGATTCAAAACCAGTTGCATTGTTACACCGCTGCTCTTGAAACAAACAACAAAGGTGTTTAACCTTAAATAGAATTTTGTTAAAATTAAAATCACTCAATTAATCGCAAGCAATCTCTCAATAGATGCAAAGATAAAAGGAAAATCGGATACTTTTGTTTAAATGATGTTGCATTTATTTATTTTTAACAATGTCATTTGAAAATCTTAAATTTATTATAAGAGGGGGTTATAAAGTCACAGAGGTTGTTTTAGGACGAAAAAAAAAAGCAGATAAAAAGCGAGACATCTGTACAAATTCAGAAATTGGTTCGTCTTTCTTCTTATTTTTATCTAAATCTAAATATGAGCTCTAAAGAAGCATTATCACCTTTTGGCCATGCTATTGCAGGATCAGCTGGTGCCATGTTTGCGGCAACAGTTGTCTATCCACTCGACATGTAAACTTTATACTCCTCTATGCCTGCTCAAGCTAACTTTCCAAACTATAGTATCAAAACAAGAATTCAAGTACAGTCAAAAACCACTGGTAACGACGATGATCAATATGCATCTACTTTGGATGGTATTAAGCAAATTATGGAAAAGGAAGGTGTATCCGGTTTGTATGCTGGACTTGGCTCATCTTTGATTGGCACTGCATCCACAAACTTTACCTATTTTTATTGTTATTCCACGTTACGAGAGAACTACAACAAGAGATACAATCCTGGAGGCGGAACTCTTTCAACTGCTCTAGAGCTTATTCTTGGTGCAGCAGCAGGTGCACTGACTACATTGATAACAACACCTGTTTCTGTCATCACCACCTATCAACAGACCCTACCACCGGCTGAACGGGAGGATTTTATTGGTACATGTAAAACAATTATTAAAGAAGAGGGAGTAAATGGACTGTGGAAAGGAATTCAACCTTCGCTCGTCCTGTGTGTCAATCCAGCAATTACGTACGGTAGCTATGAAAAGCTCAAGCAGGTAGTGCTAACCACGCTAAAGTCGAAATTAACACCTGGTGTCAATTTTATTGTGGGAGCCTTGGCAAAAACGCTCGCTACAGTAATAACTTACCCTTACATTATGGCCAAGGTGCGTCTTCAATGGAAGCCTTCCAAGGAAATGAAGGATAGAGTAGTTGCGTACAAAGGATCTATCGATATCCTCACTCGTGTTTTAAAAACGGAGGGATTTTTTGGCTGGTATAAGGTACAGTATTCATTTCATTTAGAGGTCCCCCTTTGTTGCTTACGCCATTATGAAATAGGGCATGAGTGCTCAAATCACAAAGGCAGTCTTATCTCAGGCACTACTTTTTATGATGAAGGATATCTTTACAAATTACACAATTTTGGCATTTGCTCTTTTAAGAAAAATTGAAAAAAAAGCATAGAATACACATATCTGTTTATTTATTATATATAAATGGATCTTTTAAATCTTAAATTTAGTAATTACTCTTTCCATATTATCAAGACCCTTCTTTAATTGATCCAAAGGAGGACCAAAGCTTAGTCGAACAAAGTGATGGCAAGGTGATTCAAACAATTCACGGCGATGGGAAGGCTACACAAAAGTAAAATAAGCTTTTAATATACTTTCATCCCCTTTTCCTAATTTAAAAACTTACATTAACATCAAAGAAGATTCCAGGCACGACAATACTAAAACAAATAGAAAAGTTGGTATAAATCCAATCAATGATAATAAAAACAACATAAAGCAGAAACTTACACTTTTTCCTTGAGACACTCTTCAAAAAAGTTCAAACCGATATTAATAGGACTGGGCAAATGAGAAAGATCTAACCAGATATAGAATGTTGCGTTTGGTGGCACACGAACTTCAAAGCCCATTTCTCTCAAGCGATTTAGTACAAAATCACGCTTCATTCTGAAATGGTTCTGAAGAGAGAGTGCCTCATTTCTGAATTTAGAAGGATCAAGGAATGGAATAGCGGCAACCTGGAGAGGGTGGTTTGCACCGCCTTCCAAGAATGAACCGGCACTATCCATTGAGGATATAACAGATTTTGGACCGACAATCCAACAAACACGGAACCCAGGCATACGGAAATTCTTTGTTAGGCCGTCGATCAAAATAACAGGGTCACTGTCAACATCATCGACATATTCAGAGACACTAACAGTTTGACCAGGTTTATCACCATAAATGTATGCAGAGTAAAACTCGTCCATAACCAATGTGGTATGTCTGTTTCTGGCAATTTTAACAAGCTGAGCAAGCTCATCACCGTGGATCACCTGGCCAGTAGGGTTACGAGGATTGGAAGCCACAATGACACCTAACCCACGGTTACTGATTTCTTTACGGATTGTCTCAGGATCAATGTGATATTGTGATTCCTCTTCCAATGTTGTAGGGATAGGTACAAAACGTTTGAACACAGAGAGCATTTGTTCATAGGCTGTATATTCTGGCAAGAAATAACCAACATTCACATCACCAATAACAGCTGCAACACGAGTCAAACCGGCTCTACCACCTGGTACAATACAGACATTCTCATAAGTGTATTTTGATTCCTTATCCTTACGATAAATTTCATTATAAAGGTCAGCAACGGCAAGTCTCAACTCTTTTACACCAGAAGTGGGAGCATACTCGTAGCAATCTTGAGAAATAGGTATAGATGTTGGCTTGTCCATACATCCATCAATGTGACCAACTAGATTGTTTTAGTCTAACCATCTTACCCCAAGCACACACTTGATTCTATTTTTTATATTTACCTTCAGGTGCTCCTTGACCAAAGTTTGCCCAGTCTTCACTGGCATAAGTAAATCCCTTCTTAAAAGCTCTATCCATCACATAGATGACACCTATAAACCAATACCAAATTATTTGTAATTAGCTTTATCGCTGTGTAAACTACCATTCATTATTTCTCCTTACCAGTACTCGAGGGAGTGGTGATGCCATATATTTTATCTTCTTTTTTTGCTGTAGTAGCTTTATTCTCATTTCCAGGATAACTTCTCAGGGTTTGATGAGCGTCTGAGTTACGTTCAGAAACACTAAATATTAAAGGTTAATAACATCCAGATACGCCATCTAATTATCTTTAACTCATAACTTACATTTGTTCTCTTATTTTGTTGGCGATATCAGCAAAATGGAACCGCATGTTTTTCTCGTCTTTAGTCATTGGTAGTGTTACAAAGTGAATAAAATTAAAATTAAAAGAGAAGGATGATAATTTATTTGGAATAAGGAGCTATTTTTATAATTATTAATTTAGTGTTACATTTCCACCTTATTTAGTCAATTAATTCGCTTTTAGTAATTAAACAAATACATTTAATCATTCGAGCCAAGGTATTTATTACACAACTATGACATAAACCTTTTCTTTTCCCGAGAAAAATATACGTGAAAAAAAAAATGTATCGGAGCGCATAAAAAATATCTGAGTAAACATCACTTCGTGCATTATTAAATTACGAACTGAAAAAGATGATAATGTGATGGGCAATGTTAAGTACGTATGACCTTAGAATGTGAGTAGATGACTATGATAAACGTCAACCACAAGATACGTATATGTTTTTTTTATGGCAATCTAATATTACATTTGAAGTTCGTGCGACTTTTTAAGAGTGAACTTGGTTCGAACAGGTTTATAAGGTTCAAGGAAAATATGTACACTCCTTTAATATGATATAATGCAAAGAATAAACCCAGATGTATTATATCCAGCCAAAAAGCACCAGGTTAGATATTAAAATGGCTTGTCTTAAGTTATTTAATTGAGTTATTTCTGTCGGATACATCCCAGACGATATTTTTCTGTATATATGTATGGAAAATATTCTGAGTTATTTTTCTATTCCATCCCTTCGCCGAGAATATGACTTGATATCCTTTAATACCTGTATATAAGAGATAGCAACACTATTTTAGCAGAGATTAAAGGATATATGTATAAAATGAAGTGCAGTTATACACTACACTTGTAGAATATAGGTTGAAAAGCCTTTTCATGTAAAAATACATAGCCAATGTGAATAAGGTGTGAACTTGTTTTCATTTTTAGCTTTTAATCAATTCGGTTACAAAGAGGCGTGTCTAAAATAGAGTCTCGAACACAAGTCTGGATAATATATCGCTCAAATTTGGCTTAAAGAATCATGTTTATGTAAACTATTATATTACTGAAAAAAATAAATAATACTTTGTGTATGTAAATATACGTACTGTTTTTAAAACCAAAGGAGTCAACCCGAACTTTTGGACTTTTCTTTACTTTAGAGCCTTTACACCTTTTCAATCCAAGTAAGCTACATTCTTCTATCTTGGTTATTAAAAAAAGAAAAAGAAAAAAAAAACGGACAGCCCCGGTACTGCTTTGTTTCTCTGGGTGATTTCCTTCATATGAGATAAAGTCAATTTTAAAATATTAAATTTGATGCTAGCATTAATGTGGTATAATTTTGCCAAAAAAGGTAGTATCTCGGTTCTCAACTTTTAAAAGGGGCTCTCCTCTCCTTCAAGTTCAGGTACAAACGTAGCACAAACACTGGGATTTTATTTCTGAGTAAGAAATAACACATTATAAAAATTCAGGAGGTCAAACGCTTTTATTCGTGAGAGTTTACTCGGTCTAATTAGATTGCGATGATTAACTTCAAGTTGAACATAACTTGTTATTACCATATAACTAAAAAAGGACATCTCATCTGGACAAGAGCAAAGAATATCGTAAATTTGGCTGGAGAAGTTAAATTTATTGAAGTGTGTTTATATAAAAATGAGAAATGAAATAATATGTACATGAAGATAAAAAAAATCCTTGTTAAATCATCGCCTTTGTCTAGGCCTTTGTTTCCACCGCCCTCTTCGCTTTCTCCAGTAGCTTCATCCGCCTTGAACCAAATGAAATTTATTGTCCAGTCACCAAAGTCATTAGCATGACCTTGTGCTAAGAGGACCTCCAGCTTGTTCTTTTCTTTATTAAGCGCCACCCGATTGTATGCTGACTTGATACTATCGCACCATGTCTAATAACAAAATACTTTAGCAAGTATAATAGTGATATGTATAAAATATACGTCCCTTACCTTTACTTGATAGAAATTATTTACCAGTTTTGGTTTTTTTTTGACATTGTTTCTCCCCAATGGAGAGTGAGGAAGGAGGAGCTAAAGGTTTCTTCCAACACATGTGACCAGAACTTGACAGGAAAGTCTAGCTCGCTGTAGCTTTTTATATTTTTTTTTGAAAACATAAAACCGTTATAGCAAATCATGTTTAATCTATGTTCAAAAAGAACAGAATAAAGTTTAGTATGCATGGGAAATGAATAAGGAAATCAAATAAACTTATCATACATTTTTGCTACAATGGCCTGCCGGACCTGCTGAACAGCATTTTTTGTTTCGATTTTATTGACTTGTTTTAAAACCATGTATCTAGTGGTTATTTATTACCTTAGTCACTCAATTCTGCTTTTACTGAATTCTCAGGATCTCCATATCCAACGCAAGATGCTCTTCCTTGGTGAGGTTGTTATAGGCTTCTAATATAGCCTCTGGTTTAAGCTGGTATTTCTGAGCATGCGAAAGCTTTTCACCCTCTGAAGTAAAACAATGCGATTAATTTTATTGATTTAGTATAAACTAAAATATGAATTACCAGCCAACGACAGCTCCATCACTCTTTTTCTTTTCTCGTTAAAGTAACTATAGTTTGGCTTCTTGCGGGCACCATCCATGGGAATATAACTGTTGTATTCAATATTCAATTCTTCGTAGAGGTCCTTAAAGGTGATTGCCTCAGTAGTATCAACAGGGAAAGACTAAATATCGACAAGAAGTTCCAAGTCTTCCAAGAAACGTGTTTTTGCAAGCTCCTTGATTTTCTCGAGATAAACCTCGGGCATATCAACTCTTTGTTGCCTGTTGTTGTTTGTCATTGGGACTATAAAAAGATAGAAATAGATATAAAAGGATATCATTATATGCACTACATTCGTCACTACATATGGTATGGAATACCGTCATTCAGAAAATAAAGTACCCAAACTGATATCCAAAAATAAAAAGTGCTTATCCATGAGGAGAAAAAAATAATATTCTCCAGCTTAAAAATGACGTCGACTAATGGCGACTAACGTGGAAGAAATTATTTTGACATCAAAATAATTGAGGTGGGCAGGGTCAAATTGTGTCTGATATAATGATTTAAGCGAGAGTAGTGTATACAAGCCTAGTTTCTGTGTTTATTTTGATATCATTGATGAAAATGGAATTTGATTTAATAGTAATAATAATAATAAAAAAAAAGAAAGATTGAGAGCTATTTTTGATATGCAATTATTTACTCAAACCCTTCAGAAGATAAACGCACTAGATAATAAATGAAAAAAAAGTAAGTAAATGGATAGTTGTTCAAGTAACTCAAATGTTGCACTTACAGTAAAAGTTGAGAATGATGGCCACAGCCATGCAGGCTGTTAAAAGCATTGGACCATACGCATCCGAGAAATCACCCATGATCTTCTTTTCAATGCGATTTGCTCTAGAGTGGAAATTGACCAGTGCATAAGCCATGACGGTCACTGCAATCAATGTAAAAATCACAGCTGAAACACGGCCAACATGATCTGAAAAGTTTAAAAGACCGATTGCCAATGCACCTAAAAGCAGTGTAAAACGCAACCATGCGAGAAAAGTACGTTCGTTTGCAAAGAATGTTTTGGCAGGAGGGGCAGCGACAGGAACAGTGGCACGGGCTCTACTTACTCCCGAAGATACTGAAGAATAATTGTTGACGTTCTTGCGTCGAAAGATTGTTTTGGATTTTTTGAAGACGGTTTGAAGACCAGCTGGGGACAGCTTCTTGAAGAGACCATCGTGGTCTTGTGCCTCTTCATCCGTATGTTGTGCGAGCAAAGGTGTGCTTTCTGTTGCCTGAGCCATTTTGATTCTGACACTATCAACAGTGGTAAGCTTGGATCCATCGCCAGGACTTGCAGCTGAATCAAAAGAGGTTGCGCTGCTGTGAATGGCTTCTGGTCGCCTAACACCAAAGGCTCCGGTTTCAGGTTTGCGTATATCAATGTCCATTTGAGGTAGCCAGAAAGGAAGGACATTTATTTTATCTTCAAGCAGTGTAGCACAACCATGGATAAATTTGGAGAATTTTGGGACGGATTCGACCAAATGAGAATGTACTAATTCAGTGATCCATTGGGGTGGTTCCTGGCCAATGTGTGTCTGAAGCTTGACTTCAAGGATGGCGTATGGAAATCTGCAGATGTCAGAATCCGGGAGTTGTTTAAAAGGATAATCCACACCAATGTCGGTTCTACGCCAATTATCGTGTGCACGAGTTGGGCCATCTTCACGGATCAAAGACAGCTCAGTATCCAGACTGATACGGACACGAGCATCACCAGGAAGTTGAAATGCTGTGCGGTTATAAAAAGTGCGCATTAAAGGATGGAGTTTTTTTGTCACGACGGTATACTGCACTTCTTCTGCAAGCTGTTCCATTTCCTTTATCACCTTTTCTGGCTTGGACTTTTGCTCCTTCACCTTTGCAAATAGCTCTTCTGTTGTATACTCTCCTTTTAGAAACGCATTTAAGTATTTTTCCTTTATAGGAAATCTTTCTTTTACTGATTTCTCTCCTGTCCAATCCTCATGATGGGTTTTTCGTTCCACAAAAATGGTATTGGAATTCATGCCGCCGTACCAACGCATTCGGACAGCCTGAGCGCCTTCTGTTTTTTCCAATCGTCCCATGTAAAGTTCGAAATCATCATTATCAAAATATATACTACTGATGGCTGAATCCTCCGCCTCAAATTCCTTATTGGGATTGAATACAAGCACAGGTAAATGCTTGAGAATGACTAATTTCAATTCTGTGATGTTATCAGGGTGGACCCTAATGTTGAGTAAAAAAAAAAAAAAAAAAAAAAAAAAAAAAAAAAAAAAAAAAAAAAAAAAAAAAAAAATATATA